>JAPKLW010001413.1:106194-195566 GCA_026898455.1 Plectranthus barbatus | reverse complement strand
GCGTTGCGAAACGCGCTATCAGCTTCCTTCTCAGCAACTTCCTTCTCAGCAGCTTCTTTCTCAGCTGTTGGTTCAGAATGCTGCACATCCTTCTAATTGGCTATCTCAGCGTTTGCTGCAACCTCATTGATTCTGATCTCAAGGTCAGCATCCCCTTGCGCTGTTGCCTTGTCTCCTTCTTTCTCAGCAATGATTTGGTTTTCCTTCTACACCAAATCTTCTTCAGCTAAAATAGTAATAACTTGGTTTCCACATTGTGCAACCAGTTGTTTATCCACAATCACCGTTTCAACCACATAACTGCTCCCACCTTGCGCAGCATTCTGTTCCACACCTTTCTCAACAGTACTGGTACCTCCTTCCACAACAGTCTGTCTGTCAACACTTTCAACGTTAACACCAACACCATCACTTCCCCCTTGTGCAGTGATGGACTTTTCCGTCTGAACAGCAGGATTTCCTTCTTCTTGCGTTGAAGTTGTGTGATCATCGCACCTCTTAAACCTTTTTTTGGCACATTCTTGAAGGTCATCAAAAGCGCCTTCCCTGTACATCTTGTCAAAATCAGCATTAGACAAGGCATTTAGATTTTTGGCAACTTTCTCTGCATCACTTACCTTCTTCTTGCCTTTGTTAATCCTTGTATTCTCAACATCTTTCGAGTCATTTGTTCAAGTTGGTCAGCGGTTTGCATCTTGGCATTGCGCTCATTGTAGGTAGCTTTGACTTTCTTATATCGAGCATCCCTTTGCTCAGAGTCATCTTGAGCATTGCTTTGTCAAATTCCTTATGCGCTCTTGCCTTTTTAGTGCTTTCTCCTGTAGCCTCTTTTTCCACGTTTCCTGCTCCTCAGCAGTTAACTCTAGCTTTCTCTTTCTGTCCTTGGAGGTTTGCTCAACTGGAGTTTGTTCGGCATCCTTGGCAACATCAAGAATTGGTAGAGTGGCATCGACTACCGAGACTATAACCTGAATAGTTGCTCCTTCGAAACGATCAGTCCTTCCTTTCTTCTCTGCTTGCCCCTCATCATCTATCGACTTTCTCTTTCTCTGTTGGGGACTCATCTGCGTTTGCTTTTTCTTCAGTACAGGCTGCATGGGGGGTTCCAGCTATGTGATTTCTTGCAGGATTTCATATTCCTTGAATAGAGCATCATGTTCTGCTTGCTTTCTCTTTGCCTCGATTTCCTTAGCAATTAGTGGAATAGTTGTCTGCAGAATCATGTTGCCTTGGTAAGGCTCTTCTTCATAAAAAACTGGTTTATTGGGGTCAACATTGCTTTTCCCTCTCAGAATTATAGGTCTCCTCAAATCCTTTCCCGGTTGTTATTTCCTGGTCGGCGACATGTAGTCAGTGGGTATCAAATCCTCTCCACGACAGCGCTTCTCCTTGGGTAAGATCCCTTCAAGAAAATGACTTATCTTGATTCCAAAGCCAACGCCCTGAGTGAACGTATTCTCTGTCTTTATGTTCTTGTTCTTGTAGGCATACGCCAGCCACTTGAAGTAGATGAACCTTGCCCAATTCCCGCGAATTTGGTCTTCAACGGCCATCATAACAGCAAACTTCTTGACACTCAATTTTGAAAGCGAGCCAACATCTCCCACTAGCATCCTTATGACGATTTCCCCAAGGCTCTTCATAGGCTCTTCTAGATAATTCAACAGTTTAGCCACCTTCCATTCATCCTTGAATGTGTCTTTCTTCCACATAAGCCATCTCCTCTTCATCTCTTCATCATCAGTCACTTTATCGGTGGCAACTGATCGCAGAATTATTTTACTAGCGATTTAGCAGAGCTAATAATACAGCGGCAAATAAAATTATCGAATCCCAGGGGAAAGAAGTAAAGAAAAACCTTAAATACTAAAACATAGGTTCTCAAAATACTGGTTAGGGGAAATTCAAATTTTGGTTTTGGTTTTCAAACTAATTTCGCAATTTAAAACTTAATCAGGAAAATAAAAATAACTTGATGGAAGCAGGTATGAGAAGCACAGATTCCAGTGATATCTACCTATCAAGTATGACATGTATAAATCAATTGATTAATTCCCAATTTAATTCCTCTTCATAGTGAAGCATCAGAAAAGTATTATGAACTTCTTTGTTGGACAATTCTTAAAGTTGATTAATCAATTACCTATCACCGTTCGGTCTCAAGATTAATTAATTAACTCCAAAAAATCTACAGATCTATCCCTACAATCTATTCCCTTCTGCTCAGACAAGAAATTAAATTATATTGTGAAAACTCTTTCCATTGAAAACTATCACAGCTACGTCTCTAATTCTCAACTAATTAATCCTAAGATGTGGCCAGCAACTCAAGATTATGAATAAGCACAGAATTCACAAACTACGATGGGAAAGGAAAATCAATTCAATTAATCCAACATTCATACATTGATAGTTCGAAATCCTAGAATCTGAGAAGGAAGATAGTTACACATATTCATGAATAGGATCATCAGAGATAAAGAAAAACATGAATTGCATAAAAATTGGGTGTAGATGTCTTCCCACAAAAATCTTTCTTCAATCATAAAACATAAAACCCTTGGAAATCTTCTTAAATCTTCAACTCTAAAATTCTACACACTGAAATTCGAATTTTACATGGCTTTATATAGCTGTGATAGATGTATCATGTAGTATCTAGGACTAGATATATCTAAATCTTCAAATCATGATCAGATAAAGATTTCCCGGATTTGCATCGATCGATGCAGAACTTGCATCGATCGAAGCTCATGAAGAACCCGCATCAATTGATGAAAGATGTGCGTCGATCGATGTGAACCTGACCTCCGCTGCCTTGCGTCGATCTCGCGTCGACCACTGAGCGGCTGCGTCGATCGACATGCCTTTGGCATCGATCGATACAGGTCTAGAACTCAAGCATATTTTGCTTTCTTCCATGTTTCTGACTCAAAACCTGCATAATTGATCAAACACGACATTACGAGCACAAAAGCCAATTCTTGCACAATAAAACACGTAAAACAACTCAAACATCACCCAAATAGTCAAAGAACCTAAAGATAAGTTGGTAAAAATGCTAACTTATCAACTCCCCCAAACATAAACCATTGATCGTCCTCGATCAATTCACAGATAAGAAATCAAATCTCATGCAGATACAAGCGTGCAATGCCTCGCAAACTTCTTTCACTATCCGAGTATCACTTATTCACATAAATCGTGCATTCCAAACAAATTCTCATTGTTAAATTATTGAGGAGGAACCTCATTGGGCAGTTTTTGCACTCATCGCTCAAAAAGTAAGGGGTTTGTGTTTCACTCACTCAAGGTTTTAGTTTACCTCACCATAAGTTTGACAAATTTCTCATCTCTCCACTGCATGTTAGTGTGGCTTTTCAGGGAATCAGAAAGGTCTTATTTTGGTCGTAATGTGGCTTACCTAAAAGGTGGGATGCATTTGGTTAAGTGACTCAAAATATTTCAATAAAAACCCCAAAGACCCAAGCACAATCTTGTTCCTTCTCTTTTTCCTTCTAATTTTCAGGGCCCCTTAGAACTTATTAAACTTTCGTGAACTTATAAGCTTATGAAATTTTTCTTTTTCTATCTTTTTTCACTCATGTTCACTTCTTTTCTTTTAATTTACCCATGGGAACCCTTATTTTTAAACATGGACTCACATCACAGTCCCACAATTCACACCTTCCAATAAACCATAATCCTCTTATTCATCAACCCTTCTAATCAAAGAAAATTTATTCAAGGCACAAAGGGGCTAGAAGTAGAAATTAAAGGTTAGTGTATGGGACATGGGCTACGAAAGAACATGCTTAAAATCATTTTCACCCTATTACCACACTTAGTGCAACCTCAAGAGAGAAATTTGTCAAATTCTAGGAAGTAAGTCTAAAAATCTTGTCACTCATCAAACGAAAAAGAGGCTCAAATTTTCACACAGGGTAAAAAAATTTGTTACTCCTCAACAATTACTCAATTTGAACAGTTATCGAGCAAGAATATATATTTCAAAGATCAACTCTTCAAGCAAAATAGCTTCTATCATTGGCTACTCTATCATACAAATTTTCATTTTCAATCAGTAAATATCTCGATTATCAATCAACAATTCTCATACAAGGGAGGATAAGTCATATTTTTCAACACCAACATAATCACAAAAGTTCCGACTGCCCTATGTTCAAAAGCTTCTAAAATAATTCTCAAGACTCTACAATTCAGAATAAGTACCGTAAATCAAAAATTCAAAATACTAATTCGAGTGAAAAGCCCTGGAGAGAGCAACACATTGAAGCAAAAGAACAAGGATGGTGATGTCGAGAAGAAAAAACCTAAGAAACTAAAATAAATAACTAAATAAAAATAAAGCAGTAAATGAAAAACAATGTTTCCCTTTTCCGATCCTCATCCCCCCAAACTTGTTTCACTCGAAGGAGTGGACAAGTTTGCAAGTTAGATAGGAAAGGAGAAACGGTACCTCAATCATCCACGGGAGGGTCCTCCATATCCTCATCGACGGTGTGCCAATCATGGTTTCTCCGATTCCGCTCCCGAAGTGGGCGCGTGTAGCTGGACTCTGGCTGATAGTCCAATAGGAAGCGCTGCATCTGACTGTTGATGGTCTCCAATCGGGTGTGCACATGTCGGTGAAACTCAGCCTAGCGGGTGCGCTCCGCTGCGTGCTCGGCAGCCTTCTGCTGCATGAACTGATAGAGCATGGCCAGATCCACCCTGGCAGAGGAGGACTCTCCTAGAAAGTGGCCGATCAAAGCTCCCCCGGTCTATCCCAGAATCTCGCCGGCTTCCTCCTCGTGCTCGTCCTCATCAGGTGCCTCTTGCTCCTCGGGTGCCTCTTCCCCTGTGTTGTGTGCTGGGGGTGAATTCTACGGCTGCTCGACATTCACTCGGCGGCGCTGCCATCGGCCCTCCTCACGGGCGCGGGTGCACGGTAGCTGACTGAGGCGGGAAGAGCCAGCTTCCCCGTTCGGTCCGATCATCAGCTGCATGTGGGCGGGGGTGCTCATCAACCAGTTGGTGCGGTGGTGGTAGTCCGTGACACGAGTGAGGTCCGACTGAGGGAGTGGAAACTTGTCCCCATTGGACATCCGCAGTGACCATCCACCCTCGCAGACTGTAAGCATCTGCATCTGCACTAGACGTGCAGTGCCAAGTCCCTTGGTCTCCTCAAGCCGCTCGATGTCGGTCAAGTTAATCCCTACATGTACCGCAATCGGGATAATCAATCCCCTGCTCCAAATGTTCCCCTTTGCGGCATTCACCTGCCGTCTTCAATGGTCCATGATGAGGGCGGCGAAACTGAAGCTATCGTCGGTCAACATGCAGTAAAGGGCGTAGAGCTCTCCAAACCGCACTTTGGCACTTTCGTGGCGGCCGGTGATCGACATCCCCATGCACCACCGAAGATAACGGAACACCTGCATTGAAGTCTCTTGTGTTCTCCTCCGCTTCAGCTGCAATTTGGCGCCAGAACTTGACAATGTTGAACTCCGTGGGAATAAAACCCATCCCAGTTTTTGGGACTCCCCAAATGTCATCCAGCACATCCCTCGGAAGCTCGTAGTGCTGGTTCAGAAGCTGAAAACTGATGGTGGTTGGCTCAAACTCCGATTGGACTTCGTAGATGTGGAGGGATGCAAAGAACTCCAGCACGAGCGATGGATACGTGGGCCACCGCTCTGTCATCCAAGTGCCCCATCCTGCTCTCTCCAGCAGGGTCTCAATATCTGCCCGAATCCCAAGCTTCTCCATTGTCACCGGGAATGGGTAGAGGGTCTGTCGGACTCGAAAGTCCTCACCACTGAGCTTTTCGTAAAGTGCATTCGCTTCCGGGTTAGCAAAAGTTGGTTGGAAAGCCATTTGTTCCTGCAGGGGTAGAAAAAAATTTGTCATCAAGTGTTCCTTTACTTCACCCAAATTCCAAGTACCAACACAAAAAAAATAGTGCAATTAACTCCATGTATCTACCTATGCAAAATTGATTCAACTACTATTCAATTCACATCAAAATCTATCCATAAACACCCCCAATTGAAACAATTGTGACCTATAATATGCAAGTAAGAAAACAAGCAAAAATAGGAAAATCCCCAAACACGCTAGAATCAAAGTTATTCAATTCCATGACTAAAAATTCTCCCATGGCGAACACATCGACTAGAATCACGACCCATATCCTTCAATCAAGCAAGGGGTGCAAAGAAATCGACGAAAGAGCAAAAATTTAAAACTAGGGCACAATGGTCCAAATTCATCAATTTAATCCACAAATTCATCAAAAAGCACCAAATAATCGAAGGGGAAGAGTCTAGGAGGCATACATTCAGTTGTAGTGGCAAGTTATGGGGAAAATTTTTCGAATTTGGGTGTTTGGAGTGGAGAGGAGCGGCGTGCGTGTGTGTTTGTGTTGAGAAAAATGAAGAAAAAGGGGTTTTAAACCCGCTTACCCGCGTGTCAAAAATGAGTGCGTCGATCGATGTAGGTTCCGCATCGATCGATGCGGACCAGAAACTTGCATCGATTGACGTGAGGCTGGCGTCGATCGACACAGATCTTGACAGAAACAAAAAACACTGGAAATAAAAAATTAATGAAAAATTCTAATTCCTATTGACTCGACTCGAATGAATTAAAAAAACAAAATTAAAAAAATAGTAAATTGTTCGGTTACCTCCCAACGAGTGTTTGGTTTACTGTTGCTAGCTCGACAATACCTGTGTTTTCATGGGCGATTCAAATAGTACTTCTCCACCGCACAAATTTGAAGTGGGGTGTAGTACGGTTTAAGGTTCTACCCATTGACTTAGAAATTCTTACCATCTTGACCAGTCAGTTCAACCACGCCATTCGGAAATTGGTAGACTACGGTGTATGGTCCACCCCACTTTGACTGTAACGTTTTGGGCATGAAGCGAAGACGGGATTTGAAGAGAACTTTGTCACCTGAATTGAAAACATGCATGCGAATCCCTTTGTCGTGGAACCTCTTAGCGTGCGTCTTATATATGACGTTGTTCTCGTAAGCTTCATCCTTGAAGTCTTCTAACTCATTCGCTCGATCTGCTGCAGTCGTCCCCCGATCCAGATTTAGCTCTTTCACTGCTCTCCAAGCCTTGTGCTCTATCTCCACGGGGAGATGACAGGATTTTTTGAAAATCAGCTGATATGGAGACGTCCCAATGGGTGTTTTGTCGGCGGTGCGGTATGCCCATAATGCATCGTCGAGCTTCACAGCCCAATCTTTCCTTTATTTCACCGTCTTCTCCAAGATTTTCTTGATTTCGCGATTGGACAGCTTCGTCAGCCCATTCCCTTGAGGGTGATATAAGGTAGTAACACGATGCTTGACTCCGTATCTAGCAAGAAGAGAAGCAAGCCATTTGTTACAAAAATGGGACCCCCATCACTTACCAAGGCTCTTGGCGTTCCAAATCTTGTCAAGCTTTTGCAGGAACTTGATGACGACTTTGGAGTCGTTGGTGGCTGTTGGAATGGCTTCAACCCATCGTAACACATAATCAACCGCGAGAAGAATATATGAAAACCCATACGATGGAGGAAAAGGGCCCATGAAGTCGATCCCCCACACATCAAAGATTTTAACTTCAATTACTGGGGTCTGTGGCATCTCATCCTTCCACGAGATGTTGTCGATCCTCTGGCAACGATCACAGCTCGTAATGCATCTGCGACAGACCTCGTAGATGGATGGCCAATAGACTCCGCTCGCAAGAATTTTGAATGTCGTCCGGTTAGCTGAATGATGACCGCCACTAGGAGATGAATGGCAGGCTTCATAGATTTGATGCCACTCGGACTGAGGCACACAACGGCGAATGATGCCGTCAGCAGATCTGCGCTAAAGGTAGGGATCCTCCCAATATTAGAATCTAACATCGTGCAGAAATTTCATTTTTACATATGGAGAAGAGTCCGGTGGAAGTACGTCGGCTACCTAGTAGTTGGCGAAGTCTGCATACCAAGGTGTTTTGGACTCGTACGTCTCTCTCAAATCCCTAAGAGCATAGATATGTTCGTCGGGGAACGTCTCTCGGATCCTCATCTGTTGATCATCCCCTTCGACTGGTGGCTCGAGTCTTGACAAGTGGTCTGCGATCACATTCTCGCTCCCTTTTTCTGTCCTTGATCTCCAAGTCAAACTCTTGTAGCAATAGTATCCACCTGATCAGTCTGGGCTTGGCATCTTGCTTTGCGAACAGATATCTGATAGCTGCATGGTCAGTGTAGACAATTGTCTTCGAACCTATCAGATAGGACCAAAACTTGTCAAATGCATACACTACCGCGAGCATTTCCTTCACTGTGGTGGTGTAGTTGCACTGCGCCGGATTCATGCTCTTGCTGGCGTAGTGAATCACATGGAAGAGTCTTCCTTTCAGCTGCCCCAACAGCGTAGTCACTGGCATCGCACATCAATGTGAAAGGCTCACCCCAACCCGGCAAAGTCAAGACCGGCGCAGTCACTAACGCCTCTTTCAGTCTCTCGAAGGCCTTCAAGCACTCGTCATCAAAGACGAAGGAAACATCCTTCTCCAACAGGTTGCACAATGGCCGAGATATCTTCGAGAAGTCTTTGATGAACCTCCTATAAAACCCGACATGGCCGAGAAAGCTCCGATCTGCTTTGCCATTGGCTAGTGGTGGCATCTTCTCAATGGTTGTCACTTTGGCTCGGTCCACCTCCAGTCCTTCAGCTGTTACTCGATGGCCTAGCACAATTCCTTCTCGCACCATGAAGTGACATTTCTCCCAATTGAGGCATAGGTTTGTCTTGGTGCATCTCTCCAATACAGTAGCCAAATTCTGCAAACAAACATCAAACGAGCTACCAAAAACTGAGAAGTCATCCATGAATACCTCCATGACATATTCGATCAAGTCGTGGAAGATTGCCATCATGCATCTCTGGAAAGTCTTCGGTGCATTGCACAGTCCAAATGGCATCCGTCGGTACGCGAACACTCTGTATGGACAGGTGAATGCGGTCTTGTGCTGGTTCTCCGGCGCCACAACGATCTGGTTATACTTGAATAGCCATCAAGAAAACAATAGAAAGGGTAACCAGATAATCTATCCAACATTTGATCAATGAATGGGAGAGGAAAATGATCCTTGCACGTGGCAGCGTTGAGGGCCCGGTAATCAATGCAGAATCACCACCCAGTGACTGGCCTTGTTGCGACCTCCTCTCCATCGTCATTTGTTATGATCTGCATCCCCCATTTCTTGGCTACAACTTGCGTAGGGCTCACCCATTTGCTGTCGGAAATTGGGTAGATCATGCCATGGTCTAGGAGTTTTAGTACCTCCTTCTTTACGGCTTCCTGCATGATAGGGTTCAGTTGCCGCTGTGCTTGTCTCTTTGGCATGGCATTCTCCTCCAGAATGATCTTGTGCATGCAGAGCGAAGGACAGATCCCTTTGATATCCCCCAAAGTCATCCAATGGCGGACTTGTATTTTCGTAGGACTCGCAATAATTTTTCCAATTCCCCTTGTGTCAAGTAAGCAAAGACGATCATAGGGTAAGTATTATTAGATTCCAGAAAAATGTACCTGAGGTGTGCCGGGAGCATCTTGAGTTCCAGAACTGGCGGATCGGAGCTAGATGGCCGCTTTTCCAGACCCGCATCGATCGACACTCGATCTACGTTCGACGTGGGTGGATTGGCCACGATCCCTTTTCCACGTCGCACTGGTTTGACCGATGAAAACTTTTTGTCCGCTTGCTCTCCAGTGTCGATCGACGAGCTGTTGGCATTGATCGATGTGACTGTTGAGGCTGCATCCATCGACGTGGATCCCGCGTCGAACGACATGGATTGCTTTCCACGTTTCCTTGGCTTGTTCTGGCTGTACCGGCTTGGTAGTTTCTCTCTCTTATTCTCTTTTTCCCGAGTTATCTCTTTGAACACATCCAGCTCCATTACAAGATTCACAATTTCATCACATGCCTCTTCTAAATTTGTCGATGAAAATAGCGAGTGCTGTAGGCAGTTCTCTAGAAAATTCGGATCACTTTTGAGAGAAGCGAATGGAAAAGTCATTACCGGGTTGAAGCAATTGATCATATGGCATTGTTCCTCGTAGCACCCTTCATTGTGCTTCTTCATTGCTTTATAGATGGAGAAAGTGACTGACTCATTGTTAACCCGGAATGTCAGCTTGCCGTCTCGAATATCGATTAGTGCCCCGCCGGTCTTTAGGAACGGTCTTCCTAGAGTCAGTGGAATGTTTCTATCTTCTTCCATATCGAGCACCACGAAGTCGGTTGGGATAATGAATTCTTTCACCTTTACAAGCACATCTTCCACGATGCCTCTCGGGTAGGACACTAATCGATCGGCCATCTGTAGTGAAATGGTCGTGGGTTTAATGCTTCCGATCTCCATGCATTTGAAGATAGACAACGACATCAGATTGATCGATGCTCCAGAATCACATAGGACTTTTCCGAAGGTCTCCCCTCTGATTACACAAGAAATCGTGAAAGAGCCTGGGTCCTCTCTTTTGACTAGCATCTTCTTTTGGATTATGGCGCTGCACTCTTCGAACAAATTGACTGTTTCATGCTCCATGAAGGGTCTTTTCTGAGAGACCGTGTCCTACAGAAATTTGATGTATCCGGGCATCTCTTGTAGTGCTTCAACCAATGGGATATTGATATGCACCTTCTTCATATTTTCTAAGAAGCGTGCGTACCTTTCGTTCATCTTCGTTTTGGCAAACCGCTGCGGATACGGAAGAGGAGGCTTCTTTGCAGCCGGACTGGGGGCCTGCGTCGATCGTCGTGGATCTGCGTCGATCGACGTGGCTTTTGTGGCTGCATCGATCAACGTGGATCCCGCGTCGATCTATGTGGACGTGTCGGCTGCGGCTTCTTCGACCTGTTCCACGTCCTCGTACTCCTGTGGATCATTTCCTGCCTGCTTTGGCCCTTCATACAATTTTCCTCCTCTCAGAGTGATGGCATTCACTTGATTCCTCTGATTCTGATTCTTGGGGTTAATCTGAGTGTTGCTCGGAAGTTGTCTCGGCTTGTGCTGGGCTCCGAGGGCATCGACAATCTGGCTGACCTGGGTTTCTATAATCTGCACGTGCTTCTGCACCTGGTCCACTTTAGTATTCATGCCTGAGATTTCTTGCTCCAGTTTGCTCACTTTAACAGTGGACCCCTACATGAACTTAGCTAAAATTTCCTCGAGATTTGGCTTCTTCTTCTCCACCACTACTCCATCTTGCACCGCAAATCCAGGTGGTGGTTGCTCCGCAGCTTGTGGGTTCGCATAGGAAAATCCAGGATGGTTCCTAGCATGATTGTAGTTGTAAGGCTGATTGCGCTGCTGGTATCCTCCACGGTAATTGTTTTGGTAACCACCCCTTTGGACAAAATTCACATCGGCACAGTCTCCTTCCAGTGGAGCTTGCACAGGCTCTATTACAACAATTGTCTTTTCTAATTTCAGTGTAGCGAAGTCCTCTCGCAGTTTCTTCACCTCGGCTGCCCGATCAAGTTCTTCAGCGGCCTTTTTCTCCACTACTTTCTCAACAGCCTTCACAGAGCGACTTCGACTCGAGGACCAACATTTATTGTTGTTGGCTATCTTTTTGCAAAATCCCATGGCCTTCTTCTCGCTTTTCGTCATGATGGTGTCACCCAGTGTGGTATCCACCAACTCAACAGTCCTCTCATTGAGCCCTTCGTAGAATGCTTCTACTTGCTCGCCCGGAGGTAGGCCATGTGTTGGGCAAGATCTCAGTAACTCCTTGTAACGCTCCCACGCTTCATAGAAGCTTTCATCTGGTCTTTTGAGCAAACTGGATGATCTCCTTCCTTCTCTGTCTGATGACATTCGGAGGGAAGAAGTTTTCTAGAAATTCATTTCGTAATTGCGTCCATGTACTGATATTTTCTTTGTCAAGTGTAGTAAACCAAGACTGTGCATTATCCCACAGAGAGAATGCGAACAGACGCATTCAGATGGCACACTTGATGACCCCTCCGATCTTGACAGTAATGCAGAGCATCAAAAATTTGTCGAGATGTGCATATGATCCTCAGTTGCTCTTCCACCGAATTGGTTTTGTTGCACCATTTGCACCAATCCGGTCTTCGGCTCAAAGTTGTTGGTGTTGATGTTAATCCTGAAGTCTTTCTCCTTGAACTGAGGTCGATACCATGTTTGCGTAGCTTCTTCTTCCTCATCTTCATATGATTCCGATCCTGATCTTCATCATCTTCTTCCCTTGGAATATCTTCAAATAGTGGATTGTGGTGAATGCGTCGGTTGTTCCGATTGTTCCTCTCAAGATTCCTCTCGAAAGTCAGCTGCTGAAGTTGTGCCCTCATGGCTTGGACTTCCTGAAACAGTGTTGTTTGCTCCGCCAGGGTCAGTAACTGTGGAGGTGGCTGGTCGATCGGCTCGGGTTGGATGACCGGTTGCGGCACATGGTCCGGCGGTGGTACGTTTTCTGCCATTGTATGATCAGTCGAGCTTTCTTGCCCCCGCTTATTTCTTCGGATCTTTTGGTACGTGGCTTTGATTTTTGCGTCGTAGTCTAACCGATCCTTTCCTTTAGCTCTCATACTCATGCACTACCTGTATGGCAAAGGAGATAGTGAGTTGAAACTGAAAATAAATCGAAATAAACAAAAATTGAAAAACTGAAAATCTGAAGAGCAGACATGCGTCGATCGACGGAGGGTTGGCATCGATCGACGCGGAAACAGAAATGGCGTCGATCGATGCGAACTACACGTGATCGACGCGAAAACAAAACATACAAAAAATTTAATGGAAGTACGAAAATTACAACCTAAATCAGCATTTCGATCACAAAATTAATAGTAAGATTATTTCTATTCTTTCCCCGGAAATGGTGCCAAAATTTGATCGCAGAATTATTTTACTAGCGATTTAGTAGAGCTAATAATACAGCGGCAAATAAAATTATCGAATCCCAGGGGAAAGAAGTAAAGAAAAACCTTAATTACTAAAACATAGGTTCTCAAAATACGAGTTAGGGAAATTCAAATTTTGGTTTTGGTTTTCAAACTAATTTCGCAATTTAAAACTTAAACAGGAAAATAAAAATAACTTGATGGAAGCAGGTATGTGAAGCACAGATTCCAGGGATATCTACCTATCAAGTATTACATGTATAAATCAATTGATTAATTCCCGATTTAATTCCTCTTCATAGTGAAACATCAGAAAAAATATTATGAACTTCTTTGTTAGACAATTCATAAAGTTGATTAATCAATTACCTATCCACGTTCGGTCTCAAGATTAATTAATTAACTCCAAAAAATCTACGGATCTATTCCGAAAATCTATTCCCTTCTGCTCAGACAAGAAATTAAATTATATTGTGAAAACTGTTTCCATTGAAAACTATCACAGTTCCGTCTCTAATTCTTAACTAATTAATCCTAAGATGTGGCCAGCAACTCAAGATTATGAATAAGCACAGAATTCACAAACTACGATGGGAAAGGAAAATCAATTCAATTAATCTAACATTCATACATTGATAGTTCGAAACCCTAGAATCTGAGAAGGAAGTTAGTTACACATATTCATGAATAGGATCATCAGAGATAAAGAAAAATATGAATTGCATAAAAACTGGGTGTAGATGTCTTCCCACAAAAATTTGTCTTCAATCATAAAACATAAAACCCTTTGAAATCTTCTCAAATCTTCAACTCGAAAATTCTACACACTGAAATTCATATTTTACATAGCTTTATATAGTTGTGATGGATGTATCATGTAGTATCTAGGACTAGATATATCTAAATCTTCAAATCAGGATCAGATAAAGATTTCCCGAATTTGCGTCGATCGATGCAGAACTCGCGTCGATCGGCGCTCATGAAGAACCCGCATCAATCGATGTACGATGTGTGTCGATTGACGTGAACCTGGTCTCCACTGCCTTGCATCGATCTTGCGTCGATCGTCCCACATAGCGGCTGCATCGATCGACATGCCTTTGGCGTCGATCGACGCAGGTCTGAAACTCGAGCATCTTTTGTTTTCTTCCCTGTTTCCGACTCAAAACCTGCTTAATTAATCAATCACAAAATTACGAGCACAAAAGCCAATTCGTGCACAATAAAACACGTAAAACAACTCAAACATCACCCAAATAGTCAAAGAACCTAAAGATAAGTTGGCATAATTGCTAACTTATCAGCAACATCCTTCCTATCCAATCTCAAGCCATAACTTTTTGCTAGCACTTCTGGGCTTACAACTATTTTGGTGCGTAATACACTCGTAGTGAAGAACTTCTCGCTTTTATCTATCACGCCTCTAGCAAAGAACTCTGCAACCAAGTCAGGCCGAAATTTGCTGGGTTCTGCAAACAAGTAATTTAGAAGTCCTTCATGATTGAGTCGCTCGATAAGCCAAATGTCGTAGTGCTATCTGAACAGAGGCTCGTATAGTATCTTGTCCTTCCGCACTTGAGTCGCCCTTTGTTGTTTAATGGTGAGTTCGCTGCGTGCTTTGCCGTGAGCAATGGACACCAAGAGGCCATAGGGGATCTATTCATCAATCTTCTCTTTCTTGAATAAGCCTGTGAACGTAGACTGAAATTGTTCTGGCTCGCTGGGAATACTAGGCCTTCTGGATGATTCGCCAAGGGATATGAACGGTTGGATGGTTTTGCCGTTGATATTTTTCCTGAACTCAAAAAGATGGAGAGTCGAAGAAAAATTTGAAATCGGAAATATAAGGAGTCATAGGGTTTAAAAATCCCAAACCAACTTCTTTTATACGATATGAAGCAACAAGCCTCGGATGAATGGTTGGATCTCCTTGTCGGCTGTTCAGTGACGGTTCACCTTATGTCCCACGATGATGGAAAGTTGCACGTGGCTGATGTGGCAGTCACTAATTTGTCGTCGCCCTGTGAAGCTGTCACTCTTCCAATTAATGTAGAATCCACAGCTACTACTATCTTTCGAGAGCTTTGAAATTATTATATCTTCTCTGTTTGTTGGGCCGAATACAACAAACAAAGGCATATTGCTGAGATCTTGGACTCAGGGATCTACGAGTATCTGCTGAGAGCTTGGACTCAGCAATTGATAGATATCTGCTGAGAGCTTGGACTCAGCAGTGAACTTAGAGTCCACTTAGATCTTTGAATACCGTAGATAATAGGAATCTGTTGAGAGCATGGACTCATCAACCAATCTAGAATTTGCTAAGATTTTGAACTTAGCAATCTACGGTGATCTGCTGAGAGCTTGGACTCAGCAATCTTCGGGGTTCTACTGAGAGCTTGGACGCAGTAGATAACTTAGACTCTTCTATAATTCTAGAATCTTTAGAGTTCAAAGAGTCTTTACTTAGAGCTCAGACTCAGTATTCATTGAAATTCTACTAAAAGCTTGGACTCGGTAGTCAGCAGAGACTTTGCTTGATAATAATTTATCACATTAACCATCAAGCATTCTTCTTCCAACTTGGACTTTGGGGGAGACTTTTTCTTGACATTCCTATCTGTTGATTTTCCCTTTATCTTCTATTTAATCCAAGGGTAATCATAAGGGTTTTAGATAGGAAGCTATTTACACAAGGAGTGTAATGATCTAGCATTTGTTTAGGTAGTTATAATTTCGAGACAACTTAGTATTGTCATCAAAATGAGCATATTGTTTTATTGATATTATTGATTTACAAGAGTTACACTCTGCAAAGTATTAAACTACAAGTTACAATGATCAATTCTCCTTCAAACTGATCCAAATAACGTCTTTGCTAGATCTGCTCCCTCTTTTTGGTCTCCTCCCCGAGCTCGTTGTTGCATGTCTCCCCACATGCACAGCAACACCTTCTATAGGCTGTGAGATATCTGTTCACAAGTTCATCTTCTACCTCCTCGAACTTTGAATGTAGACATCTCTTCGGCAACATCCTTATTACTGTCTGCGGACAAACCAATATATGGTTTTAAAAGGAAGTACGAGTGTTAGGAATATTGTTAGATATCTTAAACCCTTACTGTTGTAAATGATTCATAATCATAGTTTGATATGTTTTGGTGCTTCAAAGCTCTAGTAACTCAGTATCGAGTCAAATGTAAAAGTCTTGTACAGGGAATTTATATTCGAGTTGTAATAGAATTAGAAAACAAGAAAGAATCAAGGATGCTTAAGGAGTCAGCAGACTTGATGATCGCTGAAGACTGCTGAAGAAGAAAAAGGCTAGCAATACGGAGAACAAGAATGCTGAAGAAGTGACTCTAGCAGAATCGGAAGATCTTAGCTCAAACTGCTGAGATGCTAGCCGCATGCTAACAGCCAACAAACGACCATTAACAATCAAGAGAAACTATACATTCGTGAATCAAGAGGATCCAAATTACAAGGAAACCCGACGAATCAGAGAATAGAACAATCATCAGACACAAAGGAGGTTTCAGATCTAAAGAAAAAGATTCGTTTTGACAGAGACAACTACAAATAGATGTTACGCCAATCAGAGACAAGGAGACTTGAAGAGTCTCTGTCCACTGCAGAATAATGAAGAACGCAGATAGGCGAGTAATGCCTTGGAGTCTAATGGATAAGATTCAAACAACCGTCTGAATCTTCACCAATAAATAAGTGTCATCCTAATTTGATTCAAAGGTTCGCGAATTTCTACATACAGAGATAACAAGAAGAGATTAGACACACTCTCTACATTACACGAACTCATCCGAGCTAGTTCTTGATTGAAGCTTTCCCACAAGCTATTATATCTGAAGCTCGAGACCTGCGAAGTTAAGCTTCAAAGTTTATTTTGGGATTCTTTCTACTCTAGGAAGAATCTAGCAGTCACGATTGCTCTGCAAGTATGATTCATACAGGCAATGCAAACACAAGGATATATTTTGGGATGAACTATAAAACTCCCAACAATCGACGTCCAAAGAGAAGAGAGTTTTGTCCTCACTGTACAAAGCGACACCGGTTGAAGATTGAAGATCGAGGTGCTTGAAGGTGCACGCTGACCAGATGGAGGAGCTGCTCAACGTAAAAGATCAGGCATGACCTTGTACTCAACCTTTTAGTGAATTTTTAGTCCGAGGACTGAAGAGTGGAAGTAGAACAGTTGTTCAAACCACTATAAAATCCTTGTGTCCTTACTACTTTATCTTGTTATATCGCGCACACATACATTTGAAACTCAACACATCAAGTGTTGTAGTATAAACTGCAAATTTAACTAAAGAAGAATTGAGCTTAAAACGCATTTGAGAAACACTTGATAAGTCGTGACCTTAGCAAGATAAGTGCAAGATCATATTAATACTTCCACTGAATATAAAACACTCTGATCGGGGACCAGCAAGTGGTATTCGAGCGGTTGGTCTTTACAGACTAGCTGCTTCTAAGTTGCTTAGGACTAGATCCATATTTTCCTTGCATATCTGTGTTTCTGTGTTTATCTTAGGTTCAAAGGAATGGCGCACAATGCGAAGTTTGCAAAGTTCACTCCTGAAGCCTACTCTACGTGGAAGAAGAGGTTGTTTATTACTCTGATGAACATTGATAAGCTCATTATTTTACTCACTTATCTATATTATTTTCTACTATTTTATGTAGTTTTATTGAGTTTATATATATATTATGTGCATGAGTCTATATTAGGTGGTGTTATGCGCGTTTTGGTGTTTTTGTAGAGTTTTAGGCCTAAATTCATGAGAAATCCATTCCGGAAGCAGTGACGTGTAAGAGTAGCAGTGACGATTTCGTCCACAAAAGGAATTCGAGCTATTGGCACATGGCAATGGATGATGCTTTGAGTTAGCTCTCCAACGCAACTAGAATCGGGTCAATCGGAGTTCGGAGGAGAAAGTTATGGCCGAAACCGTGAGACCGCGCAGGAGGGCGAAAAGCTGCGTCGACAGATGCCAACTGGCATCTATCGACGAAGAACAAGAACTCCCGTCGCTCGACGGGGATCAGCCTCGATCGACGCGAGGTTCTCTGCTGGAGCGAAAATCTGATTAAATTCGGATTTATTCATATCTTTAGCCCTAGATTTGATAGGATACACATCCACCACTATAAATAACCTAGAAAATTCGATTTTTCACAGAACCTTTCAATTCCTTTTGATATTTTTCATTCTACACTTTAGTTTTTAGAGTTTGGAGACTTGGGAAACACGAAACCCTTTATTTTTATTGTAAGTTCTTTATGTTTATGCAATTTAATATGTTTTATTTTGGATTTCTATCTGCGATGAGTGGCTAGAAACCCTAGCGGGTTCTAGGGTTTGAATAATATTATGGATGCATGTTAGAATTAATTAATTAGGTTCATGATTCCTGTGTTTATTTTCAATTCTAGATTAATTCAAGGACCGAGAGGTGACGATTAATTTAGATGTCTAGCTATTGATAGAAGGACCGAGAGGTGAATATTAATAGTGGGAATAGGAATACATGATACGATCTACACTATCCAAACAGATGTACTAGATGTAGGAATTGAACTGATTTGCTTATCGGATTGACTAATTTGGTGTACTTTGAGACCGAGCGGAGATGAGTCACTAATTAGTAATCTAGGTTATATTTGCCAAACAAGGAAATATAGCATTGTTGCAGTATTCCACGTGTTAAATTAATTGATTCCTACATATCATCCATAATAAGAGTTCTTCCCTAGAATCTGTGCTCCTTTAAATTTGATTTCAAAACTTCTTTAATTTTCTGCATTGTTTTCTATACTTTTATAAAACCCTAATTTTATGTTCACTCAAACAATAAATCTTAGGATTATAGCAAGTACATAGGATAGTTTCCCCACACAATTCCCCTGGATCGATAACCTTAGGGTTTACAAATTTATTTGCCGCTGTTATTATAATTAATCTGTTAGAAATAGCAGTGATCAAATTGGCGCCGTTGTCGGGGACTTGTTGGATTTTATCTTCGTTCTAGGATTTGCTGGATTGAGTTTTTTTATTTTCTTGTATGTGTGCGTGTTTGAGTTTTCGTTTCCGCGTCTCGCGTCGATCAACGCCGACCACTCTTTTGCAACGATCGACGTGAATCCACGTCGATCGATGCTGAACTGATATTTATCTATTTTCTGTGCAGGTGCATGAACACACGAGCCAAAGGAAAAACACTCAAGGCTTTTGTCCCTGAAATTGAAGCAACCTGTAGGAAAATCAAGAAGAAAGGAAAAGACAAACAGCGAGAGATGGCTGAAAATCCTGAAGCACCTCTGCAAAATATGACTCCCGAGGAGCAGAGGCAATTTGTGAATGAAGTACAGCAGCTGAGAATACAACTTCAAGCAGCCCAGGCTGCTCAGGCGGAGCAAGCTGCAAGACTGGCAGAGTTGAACAATAGGCATATTGTGGTTCCGCAAAGGTCCATCTTGGATCGATTTCTTCCACAGCAAGCGGAGGCCGGACTCAGAGTTGGCATTGATGCCAACAACTTTGAGCTACGCACAAGCCTTATTCAGATAGTGCACCAAAACCAGTTTGGGGGGAGAGCTGTAGAGGATCCATATACCCACCTCAACCAATTCATTGAGGTGTGTAACACTGTGAAGCATAACGGAGTAACCCAAGATGTGATCAGAATGAGACTGTTCTCGTTCTCACTCAGAGACGAGGCACGGTCTTGGTTTGCTGGACTGGATAAGAGCCAAATCGGGACATGGGAGGAGCTTCGAGCAGAGTTCCTTACCAACTACTTCCCACCGAGCCTGCTGCTGAAGAGGAAAGCTGCCATTACTACTTTTAAGCAGATGTATGATGAGTCACTTTACGAAGCCTGGAAGAGATACAAAGAGCTCCTACGACTCTGTCCTGGACATGGCATCGATCTGGAGATGCAAGTGTGTCATTTTTATGAGGGACTGAACCCTCACATGAAGGAGTTGGTTGATGCATCTGCCGGAGGAATACTGATGAAGAAGAGTGGTGCAGAGAGTATGAGGTTGCTAGCTGATATGGCGCTGAATAACCACCAATGGCCAACTGATAGGCAGCTACCAGTCAAAGCCGTAGAGACAAAGCCAGAATTCGACGTGGTCGCTGAGGTGAAAAAGCTCCGGGAGGAGATTAAAAAATTGGGCACATCACAAGTTGCAGAGCCAAGCATGGCCATAGTACCCGTGGAGGCTGACTACATCAACAGGGGTGCAAGCAGTTCATCTGGAACTGCCGGTACGGAGGTGAATTACATTGGCGGTGGTTATCACAATAACTACTGAGGCAATCAAGGGTACCTGTACAACCATGGGCGATCTCACCCTGGTTTTTCATATGCTAACCCTTCTGCTGCAGAACACCCTCCGCCTGGTTTTGATGCAGGTACTGGAGGAGAGATCGTTGAAAGAAAGAAATCCGTGCTAGAGGAGACGCTCGAGAAATTCATCAAGAGCTCGGATAACCGGTTTGGAAAAGTAGAAACCGAGGTGAAGGGAATGGCAATTCATATGCAGCTGATGACGAAACACCTTCAGATGATGGATACGCAATTGAGCCAGATCTCCACCACACTCAGCAATCAACACAAGCCTGGACAGTTGCCAAGTATGACAGAGGTGAACCCCGCAAAGGAAAAGCCAGTCAAAGCCATTACTCTGAGGTCTGGGACGAGCTACAAGGGTCCTGAGATGGCTATGGACGATTCTGGAGGCGAAAAGGAGCAAAACTGTGCAGAAGACAAATCCTCATTGATCGACAGACCTGCCACGTCGATCGACGCAGAAGAAAAGGGCCCGTCGATCGATGCTACCTTACGTCGATCGACGTTGAAGTCTGTTCCAGACACAAAGCAGAAGCAGTCTGAAGATAAATTCCCTCCTTTGCCTTTCCCACAGAGGTTCGCGAAGCAGAAAGAGGACGAGAAGTTCTCCAGATTTGTGGAGAACCTGAAGAAGGTCAGCATCAACATCCCGCTGATCGAAGCACTGAAAGAAATCCTGGGGTACATGAAGTACCTCCGAAAACTGATGAGTGGAAAGAAGCAGTTCGTGGAGAATGAGACGGTGAAGATCCATGAGCAGTGCAGCCTGCTACTTCAAAAGCAGGTGCCCATCAAGAGAAGCAATCCTGGATGCTTCTCTATTCCGGTTGAGATTAGGGGACACACGTTCGAGAGAGTACTTTGCCATACTGGGGCCAGTATCAACCTGATGCCGTACTCCATCTACAAACGTCTCAACATCGGAGAGATGAGGCCCACGACAATCTCCCTGCAGATGGCGGACCGATCTGTGTCCCGCCCGAAAGGTATACTAGAGGATGTGCTCATTCGCGTGGGCCATCTCATTTTTCCTGCAGATTTTGTGGTGCACGAGATGAAGGAGGACGAGAATATGCCCATGATCTTGGAGCGTGAGTTTCTCGACACTAGCGCCGCTCTCATTGACTGTCGAGGCGGCGAGATCACACTCCGGGCAAACGAAGAAAAGATCACTTTTGTGATCGACAAGAACAAGAAGAAGACGGAGTGCAATCGAATCTCCACTACTGACGAAGGAGATGAATCTGAAGAGAAAGAAGTCGCTGCCATTGAGTGGAAGCGAGGAAACGAAAGGGTAGCAGTGTCAACTGCGCCACCTTTTTCTGAGGTCACCACCATTATTAAAGACCGGAAAGTCTACATGGTGGATGCCAAAGGTCGGCGAGTCTGGACCCGACCTCCTTGGCAGTGAATTGAGGTATCGTCGAGCTGCGACGTTAAATCAAGCACTTGTTGGGAGGTAACCCAACATTTTCCGTATTTTTCTTTTCAATTTTCGTTTTTTTTTATTTTATTATTTCGAATTTCTGCTTTTATTTCTTTGTTAACAGTTGTTTTGCAGTATTGAAAAAAAAATTTGGGAGATCAGCTCAACGTCGATCGACGCAGCCTGGCATCGATCGACGCCGAGCAGTCCAGCGTGATACACCTGATCCAAGGAGAGGGTCGCAAGAAGGCTTCATGTCAATCGACGAGAAGTACCAACAGCCACTATTTCACGCCGCACAATATCCGAAGACTCCGGGGGATAAAAAGTTGATGTCTGAGATCAACTACCAGGTATCGTTCCCTCTTTTGTCTGATTTTCAAACTTATTCCACTCTTCGAGTTGGAAATAAGTTTGGGGGGATGTGGACAAGAGATGGAACATTCTATCTTTTATTTATTCTGCTTTCCGTATTTAAATTTTGCCTTAATTTTTAAGTTTATTCTATTTTGTGGGGAAATTTTTTGAGTTTTGAAATAACCCGAATGAGATTGTGAGATTAGAATTGATTGAGGGTTAAGTTGAATTGATTGTGATTGTGGTTAGATGCCTATGAATGTAGAATACAACATGATAAGATTGATTTGACACTTGTGCTTGCATGCTGATTGAGCTGATTTGAAATTGACTGCGGAAGAAAATTTTTGAACCCTTGTGTGAGCATTTTGAGCCTTTATTTCGTTTGATGTGAGATTCACATGTGTGTTTTTATTTCTCTAGAACTTGCCTATTTTCTGTGTTGAGACTGCATAGTGTGCACAAGTTTAGGAAATGATCTTAGGCCATCTTTGATAGCCCAATTCCCTAAACACTGTCCCTTCACATTGAATTTTCCCTAGTTAGCCACTTTTGAGCCTATACAAAAAATTTTCTTTCCTTGTCTATGAGATTAAGAAGAAGTATTGGTTTCGCTCATGTCTTGAGTTGTGGTATATGGGTGGAATGATTGTGATATGGAGATAAGAAAATATAAATTAGTGGTGAAAAGATGTGTGAAAAAGAGGCTCAAAGAAATAATTAGAATTCTCATAAGCTCTCTGAAAAGAAAAGAATACAAAATTATGTAAAGAGCATAAGAGATTCAAAATGAGCTAGAAAAAAAAAAGAAGAGGTTGTGTATTTGTTGATATATTTGAGGAGAAGGGTGAATGAACTTAGATGGTGGTTTGGATTGATTGAGCAAGTACAACTTGATTGATTTTAGTCACTTGGCCATATTTTCCTACCCCTCACAAAAGCCTACATTACAACCTATTGAAAGTCCTTTTTGATTCTAGACTTGTGTGCACATTCTAGCAGTGGAGATATTAGAAAATTTGCAAGCCTATGGTAGAAATTTCTTCATACATGTTTTTGAGTGCTTTCATCTATATCTTAAACACTTGAGGGTTGAGCGATACACTTCCTTTGAGTTCTTCCACTGTTGATGAATTTTCTGTCTCTTTCAAATTGCTTGTATGGAGTAGATTTTTTATTCTTGACTGTGATGAATCTTGTGAGGCATTGCACTTTAATCGCATGATCTTTTGATTTCTTTCTTGCCTATTGATTGAGGACAATCAAACGTTCAAGTTTGGGGGGTTTGATAAGCTCATTATTTTACTCACTTATCTATATTATTTTCTACTATTTTATGTAGTTTTATTGAGTTTATATATATATTATGTGCATGAGTCTGTATTAGGTGGTGTTATGCACGTTTTGGTGTTTTTGTAGAGTTTTAGGCCTAAATTCATGAGAAATCCATTCCGGAAGCAGTGACGTGTAAGAGTAGCAGTGACGATTTCGTCCACAAAAGGAATTAGAGCTATTGGCACATGGCAATGGATGATGCTTTGAGTTAGCTCTCCAACGCAACTAGAATCGGGTCAATCGGAGTTCGGAGGAGAAAGTTATGGCCAAAACCGTGAGACCGCGCAGGAGGGCAAAAAGCTGTGTCGACAGATGCCAACTGGCATCGATCGACGAAGACCAAGAACTCCCGTCGCTCGACGGGGATCAGCCTCGATCGACGCGAGGTTCTCTGCTGGAGCGAAAATCTGATTAAATTCGGATTTATTCATATCTTTAGCCCTAGATTTGATAGGATACACATCCACCACTATAAATAACCTAGAAAATTTGATTTTTCACAGAACCTTTCAATTCCTTTTGATATTTTTCATTCTACACTTTAGTTTTTAGAGTTTGGAGACTTGGGAAACACGAAACCCTTTATTTTTATTGTAAGTTCTTTATGTTTATGCAATTTAATATGTTTTATTTTGGATTTCTATCTGCGATGAGTGGCTAGAAACCCTAGCGGGTTCTAGGGTTTGAATAATATTATGGATGCATGTTAGGATTAATTAATTAGGTTCATGATTCCTGTGTTTATTTTCAATTCTAGATTAATTCAAGGACCGAGAGGTGACAATTAATTTAGATGTCTAGCTATTGATAGAAGGACCGAGAGGTGAATATTAATTGTGGGAATAGGAATACATGATACGATCTACACTATCCAAACAGATGTACTAGATGTAGGAATTGAACTGATTTGCTTATCGGATTGACTATTTTGGTGTACTTTGAGACCGAGCGGAGATGAGTCACTAATTAGTAATATAGGTTATATTTGCCAAACAAGGAAATATAGCATTGTTGTAGTATTCCACCTGTTAAATTAATTGATTCCTATATGTCATCCATAATAAGAGTTCTTCCCTAGAATCTGTGCTCCTTTAAATTTGATTTCAAAACTTCTTTAATTTTCTGCATTGTTTTCTTTACTTTTATAAAACCCTAATTTTCTGTTCACTCAAACAATGAATCTTAGGATTATAGCTAGTACATAGGATAGTTTCCCCACACAATTCCCCTGGATCGATAACCTTAGGGTTTACAAATTTATTTGCCGCTGTTATTATAATTAATCTGTTAGAAATAGCAGTGATCAAACATCATTCCTAAAATGAAGCAAGCGATCGAAAAGGGACCAATCAAAATCCAAAAGGTAAAAACTAGAGTTGGAGAAGACGTAGCAGGACCAGACGTAATGGTGGACAAGCCGTTTGAAGAATGGACTCCAGAAGAACGAGTTTGTGGTCAAATGGATTACGTGGCCATGGATTTACTATTAGGTGTCTTATCACTTACCCTAATGGCAGAAGTGTTGGAGTACGAGAATGCCATAGAAATGTGGGACTTTCTTGGCACTATAAGTACGAAAACAGATCAAATGAAGAGAAACAAACTACAACAATAGGTATACAAGTATGAATCTTTACAATTAATTTCAGGTGAAACCATCAAAGACATGGAGGCCAGATTCAATACCATTGTAGCACGTACGAGCTTCCGGACATGAACTCAAAGATTCTCTCAAGACTATCAAAGGAGGATTGGTTTGTCAAAGTGACCAGTCTGAAGGAGAAAGATTTGTCAACAATCAGCACCAAAGAGGTGTTTGCTACACTAACGACCCACGAATGAGACATTACGCAGATCAATAAAAATGAAGTTGTTCGTGCTGTAGTAACCATTGAAGAACCAGTCGAGGATGTTGCATTCTTTGTAAAAAAAGATGGACAAAAGTGGAAAATGAAGAAACCATTCCACTCAGATCGACTAGCTCAGTCCAGTTCAACAAAGGAGATTCCTTTCACCAGTGGATCTCAAGTCAAAGAAGCGGAATGCTTAGTCAGTGAATTGGAAGAACAAATGAAGAGATTGCAAAAGGTGCTATTAAAAGCAAAGGAAAGAAGGAGTACTTCCAGCAATGTCAACCAGCAGACAACAGAAATGTCAAAAAAGTGCCAAGGACATGCTACGAATGTAATTCTCTGGATCACCTGAAGTTTGAATGCCCACGAGTAGATCCAGAAGAAAGAAAAAGATTGAGAAAGCTATTCGAAAGGCGAGCATCAAAGGCTGTCACCAAAACCTTACTGACAAGGATGGAACTACCCGACATCCCAGATTATGACGACGAAAGTTATTCATCAGAAGATGAAGAGGATTTTCTCATGGTGCTTCTACTTCTTATAATATGCATGACACTGCTGATTCATATTGCTCAGAATCAGATAAGATAACTGTAGAATATTTGCTGAAAGAGTTTTCAAAAATCCATGCATTAAAAGATATACTAGTAAATGAAAATTCCTCTCTGAAATCTCAGCTTTCTAATTTGACCAGTGAGATTGAGAAACCTAGGTCAACAGACGAGGAACTTTTAAAGTTAAAAATAGAATTCTGCTCCTTGAGTGAAAAATTCAATATTTTAAAACAGGAGAATGAAGTTTTGAAAAATAAAAATTATGTGCAAAATACGTGTCACTGCGAATTTTCAAAAAGCACGAGAGATTTGAATGATATTCTAAGTGTCCAAATAAGTTCGAAGAACTTAGCCGGAATATGTTTTGATGAAGAAAAGTCATATGATGCTGAATCAAGTAAGACCAAGAATATTGTTTTCGTCCTAGCAACTGGGAAGATTCAACAATCTACTAGAAAAGAAAAGAGGGAAAACTCTAAGTCAGTTGCTTAGTAGAAATGTTGGCAGACTAGTATCCCTCAGCTGACTGCTAAGCAAAGATTAAACTACTTATCTGCTGAGAAAAGGCCAGCAATGTCAGGGTATGTAACCCAGCAGATGATTCCATCTACTAGGAATGTTTATACAAATCCTAGCAAGGCTAAGCAATCTGCTGAGATTGCAAAGAAGCCAGCATACACTCCAAGTAGAATGAACACCTAATTGAGGCCAGAGTCTAAACCAAATCAATTTCAAAAGACAATGATGGCTCGACACACCACTACACATTCCTATGCTGATTCTGAAGGGATTTTTGAACTGAATCACCTAATCCATTAGTTGAGATCGTTAACTGGAATATAAAAAATAAATTGTTATGCTTGTGATTAATCCTAGCATGCTCCTATTGATTTATGTATAAGATTTATTCATAACAGATTAAGGAATTAAATCTATGAAATTAATTAGATTAATTTCGAAAACAAAGAGAGAGAGAGAGAGAAGAAAGAACACGATCCTCCAGATCTGATCTTCTGATTTGTGTCCCAACTCCAATCCGAATATCTGGTGATGATTTCTTTCGGATTCCTTGCCCGGTTGAGAAGCTGAATTTCCTCCTTGTTTTCAGATCTTAGTCGTTCACCACAGCTCCCAAATCCTGGTTTGTTGTGTTGCAACTTATGATCTTGTGATGTGTTGAGATTTGAGAAACTGAACCCTATTTATAGGAAATTCTGGACTTCTATTGGGCCTGAGTTTTCATGGGCCAGACTAGGGACCAAAATGGAAATAGCAAATAAGGCCTATTAATTAATTAATTCTCATATTCAACTCAGAATATAATTAATTAATTAATATTGATTTATTCTACCAGAGAATCAATATTGTCTTACCTATTTGCAACCACGTTTTGAGGTACGGGTTGCATGGGCTCAGTATATCCCCACATTTAAGGTTACAGACATTCGTTAATTAATTTAGGCTCTGACAAGCCATTTAATTAAATAACATCTTATATTCCTGAGTCAATCCACTCAAATTTTTCACTTATGCTTGAACTTAATTAGCCTGCAGGACTTTAGCATAACGAACCTTTTGAGCTGCTCAGGGAATGTCACCATCTTATACTAGATGTGGTTACCTAGTTCCAGTACCAGACAATCACACACAAACTGTTATCATCCAAGATATAGATATACAAGCTCAATTAGAGCCTTTTACTGCAACTCAAAATGATACAAAAAGGCATACCGCACCTGAAAGATTTAGGTTTAGGATCTCATCAAGCCATAAAGATCTAGATTCTTTTAATGTTAGATAAAAGAACCAATCTCAACTTATGTCCTTATCAATGCGCGTACCGCACCTGAATACCAAGTCTTCCAAGATAAGATGATTATTACTCTGTATGTTGCAGCCTACACCGACAGTTTATCCTGGAACTGTCTCAACTGTGATAACCATTTATGATTAACCTTACAACCGATATTTATAATCTAAGGACTTCCATCTCAAAATCCCCACAATACTTTTGAAAAATGATATCCAAGTATGTTGAAGATCCTTTTTTGTTTTTTCAAGTTTTCGATCTTGACATCAAAGATCCTATTGCTTGTGACAAAGCCAGCCTTAGGTGGATTGACCACCATGGTCAAGTCTGTCACAGTCATCCCCTTCCTCCCTCACCCACTTCTTGACTGCCTTCAATGGCAGACAATTGATTGCTAATATCTTATAAAACCTTATAAATAAATCTAAATAATTATCATCAAAACCAGAATATGTGCAAGAAAGAGTTTCCATGATAGAATGGTACAATTCCATGCAGTTAAATGCACACAAAAACATCCATTTTTTTAATTAAAAAAAAATTACATATTATACCCTTCTCATCTCAATCTGATCTCATCCTGTTAATCTGGTTCAAAGCAGGCTGAAAGATGTTGTACAGCACCCAAGCAATCGCCGGCGCCACTACAAACAGCAAGAGCTGCCCCCTGTTGTCAGCAGCCGCCTCCGCCAAGACGGCGACCTCCCCAGCGGCAGCCTCCGGCGGGTGAAAGAATCCAGCTGCTGCAAGGCTGCTGAGGCCGAGGCCGATGATCAGACCTTTAGCGCTCCTCATTTTGTTGATCTGATTGAGAGCTGGCTGCAGTATGTTGTAGAGCACCCAAAGTACTGCAGGGATGAGAGGGAGGAGAAGGGCCAAGCCGCGGCTGTCGCCTCCGGCTATCTCCGCTAGCTGCTGGGCGGCAAAGGCGGGGCTGGCGGTGGAGAGGGCGGAGAAGACGGCGCCTGCCACGGCGGAGCTTGTTATGGCGGGAGTGGTGAGGCCTTTTTGGAGGTTTCGGAGGGAGATGAGATGAGGGAGTGGCTTTGAGTGTTTGGTGGTGTTTTTGGGTGTTTTGTCGAAGCATTTGGCGTTGAGAATCGCCATTGATGTGGCCATTGTAGCTGCCATTGTGTGTGTTGTGTTTTGGTTAAAGATGATCAAGAAATGAAGAAACGTTTTTTTTTTTTTTTTTTTTTGGGAGGGGTTGAAATCGGATTAAATTTGAGATCCAATGGGAGAGAGCGTTCTGATTGTTTTCTTATCCAAAAGGTGTGATTGGTGAGATTTTAGACCTCAAGTTGCATGTCCCACATCGATTTTCTTATCACAAGCTTCTCGCAGTTTTATATTCTGCATTTTTAGTGACGATAAAATATAAATAGGCGGAAAAGTAAATAAGAGGGAATTATTCTAGGTGTAGGAACTTGAAAGCTTTCTTTTAGTTGAATTTTAAGAACACAAATGCTTCAGTTGCTGGCAGCTGCCTTACTGGTTGCCAAGGCGAACAAAATCAAATAGTTGCTTTAATTTGATATATTTAATCTTATTTTAAAATTTCTTTATGATTGTGGAATTTGTTTAATGTGCCTAAAATATAGAATTATAGAAAAATTTATGTGATATGGTGTTTTTGTGTGGAACGGTGAGACATCCCTATATTTTGAAACAAATTTTTGTTTGTGCATATAGAATCTCAATTAGAATGGTCCTTCCAGTCGGAAATGAAATGATGTATTATAAAATTTATCATTTGTTAGGTTTAAATACATCATATAGTATGCTGATCCAAGTACGCTATGTACAATATATATTTCGATTGAAATACGGATTTTAAACGAAAAGCTCTGAATGTAAAATAGGATATCGTTCCGCTCTACTATCTTATTTGTCTAACAAACAAACTGTGTTACAAGGGACTCATTATTAAATTATATATTTTGAATTGAATAATTTGTTAAAGAAAATGAATAAGTATCAATATTAATATTATTTAAAAATAAAAATAGTTTCAATTTGATTAAATGAAGTTTGATGAGATAATTTGGTTTAGATTAATAAAAAGTTTTGAATTGATGATATGGATAAATTTAGGAGGAGATTTTTTCACTAGAAACAAATAATCATAGCCTAGCCCAAGACTAAAGCCCATATAGCGCGAAAGCCCAAAGCAACTTATAAATTGGGCTGCATAGCCTGAATATACCCCTCCGTCCCTTATGAATTGTCCATAATAGAATTGACACAATAATCAATGTGCGTAGAGATTGACGAAATTAATATTTCATTAATGAGTGTATATTAATTTTCTATTTTAGGTAAGTAGACAATTAAATGGGATGGACGAAAAAGGAAAGGTGGACAATTGAAGTGTAAATATGGAATATGATTTTTGCCCTCTTAAATTTCAGCTAGCCCCCACACTACTCTGCGTCGTAAACTACACTACTCGCGTCGTAAAATAATGAGTAAGTTAATTAGCTAAAATTAGTATAAAATATAAAATTTATTAATTTTTTATAATTTATATTTTTTATTTTAAGAGCAAGTAGTTTGATAAGTTTTTTATAAGAAGAAATTAAAGTAAGAATATAACATTTGTTTTTTGTAATAAGTCTTTTCTTAATAGAATATAGAGAGAGAGAAAGAGTGGGGAGGAGTTTGATTAGGTGATAATGACCCTAAATATGATAAATGAGAATAAATTAGCTCTCAAATTATTCGGATAGTAAATTAATAAGTAAGCTAAGTAGTTAACATTAGTATAAAATATAAAATTTATCAACTTCATGTAATTAATATTTTCATAATTTAAGAGCAAGTAGTATGATAATTTTTATAAGAAGAAATTAAAGTAAGAATATTGTTGGTCTCGATTTATCAAAGTATAAAGTATATGCACAGCGAAAATTTAAATTGTTTGTTCGGGAAGCTTACACTTATCCAAGCCGAGAGTAATATGCCAGCTTGGCTTGTCAAATCTTGTTCAGGTACTTAATGTCAATTAGGTTTAGTGTTAGTATTCAATATATACTATAACACTTGGGTGTTAAGTTTTAAAGTATATTTATGCTGACAGATAGGGAAAGCAGTAAATGACAAACAGATCTTATAGTTGTTCGGACTAAACCGTCCTACGTCCACTGCTCAAACTCTTGGTCTGGTAATCCACTAAGCTTAGAACTCTTACAGGTGCTCTTACGATCTATAGCTTTGTGGTGAATGCCTCGTCCACCGATCCACAAGTGCACTCGTTTGGTCCTTGCTTGGTTCTTCGCTTCGCAACTGCTCTGAGTGTGGGTGCACCACTCAGCCTCCTTGTAGCCGAAATAGGTTGTTTATAGTTCCCCCGCGATCTATTTCCTCAGCGGCAGGGTGCCCATAAGAGTCAGAGTACAAGACGTTCTTGACTGTTATAGTCTTTCTTAGAGAGAAAGACTACCAAAAAGGTAACTCAAGAATACTGAGATTCCGAGTCTCGTGTTCACTCAAGTGACACACGAAAAAGCTAAAAATCCTCGAAAGTAAGCTTAGATAGTGTTAGCTTTCGCGTACACAGTAAGACATTATTTGTGTGATTTCGCAGATAGTATGTGTTGTAAATTTGTAACTCATAACCTTTTTCTGTTGATTTCTCCGGTATTTATAGTCGTGAGTTTTGAAGGTTTGAAATAAATGTCCGTTAGAGACAAAAAGGAAGATGTGTATCTATTGGCTACTGCGTACGGCGGTAAGTGGTGCGTTTTCAGAAGTTTTGTGCCTGCTCTGCCTTTTTTCGACTTTGATAGTGACGGTTCGTCTTTTTGTCAGAACGACAATATTAGCCAATTTGAGGAATCCTCGACTGGTTGTCTTAGGTAACGAAACTTGGTGTTTCGTTCTTGCAGACTTTAAGGCTTTTCCAATCCTTAAAGTCTGTACTTCTTCAGTACATTCCTCAAGCAATTCTTCTTGTCTTTATGTGTTGGGATTTAGACTCGGAAGTCTATGCTGGTGTTGTCATGCTTGCAAATTCATGCTAATGATGTCATCCTTTGAAGTATACTTGGTCCCTGTGCTGCTATGTATGGTTTGATTGATTGTTCCATACTTGTTGGATTCGTACTAGGCAAAATCTATACTTCCACTAGACTCATGATCATCCAAGCTTGTAGAGTTTACTCCGTACTTTAGCCTGTTGAGTCTTTCACGCGTACTAGACTGATTGATCAGTCTAGTCTCCAGATTAGTGTCAGCTTACAACTTGATAAAAGAACCTATACAGGACTTTACATTTTTCATCTAAGCTGAAACTATCTAAGATGACTTTTACATACTTTGACCCACCCAAATATAACATAAAATGAAGGATATTTCTATCAAATTCCCTAACAATTTCCCCCTTTTTGGTGTGGTCAAAGCCATCTCTAACCTAAGTTGATGAGGAGCGAAAAAAAACTTTAGAGTTTTTACAAAATAAGAACTATATGTCTATAAACTCATAAAGATTCCCCCTCAAGTTCAGCTTTTTCTTACTTAAGATCTTCTCCTTATAATCTCGGAGAGATATTGATCGATTAATAATTTAAGTAAGTTTAGAGCATATAAATCATAAGTACATAAGAGAGTAAAGAAACATGCTGATTACACTAGAGTGTGTAAATTCAGCTTTGAAGAACGAAGAGTATTGTTGGACAAAAAGAGATCATCAACAAGTTAGTTTATCCTTTAAGTATATTTATTACAAGTACAGGGATAAACTAACTTTAACAAACCTATACAAATCTATTACAAGACTATCCTAGGCTGCTCTTGGTCTTCATCTTCATCGAGCAACTGCTGGTACTATCATCCAAGCATAGTACTACATCAAGGAAAGCATTTTTGATATGTTGACAAACTTTCAGCTTCCCTCATGCTAGATTTCAGTTGTTCTGCTTGCAGGGGTCTGCTGCCATTGGCAAAAGTAATCCAGCAGCAGCGGCAAGAAAAATTGCGAGGATGTCCTTCTCAGATTTAGTAGCTGAGATGAGCAAGGAGACATCCTTTTCCGTTTTTTCTTTACCCCTCTGGGCTTCTCTTCTCATTCGACTGTATGGAATGGTTTTATAGTTTCTGTCCATTATGCAGCGAAGAGCTCTCTAAGATGTGAGCCTAGAGAAGTCCATCTCTTGAACGAGACAACCAATAGAAGGAGGTGCCTACAAAAGAAACCTTCTGTTTCTTATGCTCCTTCTACTTTGTTAGGTATACCAAAGGCTAGGCTTTAGAGTATTACCTCATGTAATCCTTGTATAGGATAATCGAGTTGTAAAAGTCTAGGAAGGAGGATATCATCAAAATTGTGGAACAGTTTTAAAGAAGACATCATTCTGACAAGATTGCTGTCGAGCATACAAGACGAAGACAAGCAGAGCAGATCAAAGTCACAAAAACTGCGCAGACAGTTTTTCCTACAAAAGTCTGAATACTCAAAGAAAACTGTTGAGAGGCGCTCACAATTTTAGGTCAAGACAGTTTTGCGTCTAAGAATGAGTACGAGGCTAGTGTCGAGCAGTCGCAGAAGATCCTTGAGGAAGTCAATAAGAAAAGACAGACACTACTCAGTTGCGACTGGTCTACAACGTTGTTTGAACATTTGACACATCAAGTACAATTTGCTCTGAAAAGTAGGTCGATGCAGCAGAGATATCATAGGAGAAAGCGACCTTTTACAGAGAAGAATGGACTATGATTGGACATTCTTCTCTATGTCTCTACCGGCTACTTTCTGGGTCTCCGCCTATAAATAGCAGGAACTACAAAGACATAAAAACCTTTGCAAAAATCTTGTGCCAAACCTCTGAACAATCTCGCACATTCGAATCTCCGACACACCAGCCTCTCCACAGAAGTTAAAGCTCAAGGCATTAAACACTTTAAAAAAAAAGACATTAATATCGTGGTTCATTTATTGAACACGAAACATTCATTACTTAGAATCTTTGGAGATTCACCTTGTTATCATGTATTCACCTTGTTACCCTGGGTACATGAGAACAAAGTCAGCCGACTTAATCTACCTCTTTGGTGTTCTTATTCTACGACTAAGAACATAGCAGCCTGCTCTTACAAAGGAAGAGTAGGTTATTACGGGCAACTCCCAAACTGTGAAAGTTTTAGGAAGAACTCAACCATCCAACTTACCGAAGGAGGAAAAGGGAGGTTTGTCCTCAGTCCAACTTCGAGCCGGTCCACAGAGAAGACGCAGAGCCTTCGACGGGCTGAAGAAGGAGTGAAGTACAACTACCTGGGCGAGTGATCCTTTGTGCTGTGGACGGAGGTCTCTATAGCAACTGGCTTTAGATCGTGAGGAGCGTATTTTCATTACCTAGTGAATTACCGGATCTGATATTCGAAGAGTAGACGTAGGACTTAAGGCTCTGAACCACTATAAATATCCTTGTTGGTTACAGTTTTATTCCCTTACGCACTTTACAGTTTTATGTCATATCTTGAAACCTTCAACACTTGTCTTGTAAGTGTTGAAGTGCATAAACTGTTAACTGCTTACAACTGCAAAACTGTTAAAACAATCTGCTGGCTAACGTGAATAGTATTGATAAAACTGCTAATTAAAACTGTGTCCATAGTTAGCTGAACTGTCTAAGTTAGAGTGCGAATTAACAAATTTAATACTTCTGTTGCATATTATACGTACTCTGATCTGGGACCAACATACTGCTTCTTGGAATTGCTCTTCCCCCTCTTTGGCCAAACCCAAAAAGGTATGGACCTGAAAACATCGAGTGGCTTTGTCTTCTTCCTCATTGAGAGATTTTAGAAGAATAGAGAAGAAAAAAATTGTTACGAAGTGTATGCTAAATGGAAGGTAGGGTTCGACAAAGGATTATGCACAAGAGTGGCAGTAGTGAACCCTAATTATAGTCAGAAGAGAATCAGTGGAATACAAAAAATTGACAGTTGAGATCGTGTATCGGAAGTTTAGATCACCTACTGGGAAATCGGTAGTTGTTGTATGCCTGCGACTCGGTTCGTGAGTTATGATGTGGCTTTCCTCCTCAAGTCCCAAAAGTGCTGACTTGGCGAGTGCTATTGGACCACAAATTTTGAAGGAAGATTTGGATGTCTGTTGATAATCCTTCACATTAATTCGCATTTAATATGGCGTATCGTATACACGAGTTGGTAGATCATTCATCTCGCCCATATTATGGTCATCAACCTATTTTGTGAGCTTAGCATGCACTTAGCTTGGCATGCTTGGACAAAAAATTATCAGCATGAATCTCCGTCAGCTTTGATCTTCAACCTTCAAATAATGAGAGAGCTTGGACTCAACTTTAATCTGCATCTCTCTGTCTTCAATGATCTTGAAAGATTGAGAGCTTGGACTTAATCTTAGTATGCTTCACCGTCTTCAACCACTTGTTGAATCATTTGATGATAATATCCTTGATATATCCATTGAGTAGATCCTGAAAATTCATACTGAGAGCTTGGACTCATTCTTCTCCTTCTTCAATCTCCTCAAACTCTATAAGACCGAGTTTGATACATAGCTCCTTAAAGCAAGCTTCTGGAAGCGGTTTCGTGAAGATGTCAGCAGAGTTTGACAGTCCGCTCTTCCGCCACTTCATCGGTCCGCCTCCTCCTTTCAGTATCACGGTCCTTGTAGAGTTTCATGATCTCTCTGGAACAACTCTCGCCGAAAGCCTTTAGCTCCCGGTAAAGGAACTCCATTTCAATCACATCATGCGAAAAGTCTCGAAGTCAAAAATAGTGAAAAGAACAAATGAAATCAACACAGAAAGAATGCCACACCTTAAGCTGGTACATCTCTTACTTCGCAAGCAATCGAAGATTGAGCAAGCTGTCGGATTAACCTTTGGAGGGTTAAGGAGCAGATACCTGGCACGCACAATAAGAGACTGCGTGTGCATGTTAGGTAGAGTCACCACCGGGAAAGTAAACTTCTCCCGATAGTCAGGATGGTCACTGTGTGATGAGGTGGTTCCTAACTTCTCCTTGGTCCTACCCGAGCCGCGATGCTGAAGTTCCTCCTTCTCCTTCTGATACGATCCTCGCCGGAAGGTTTAGATCGCAACCCATGAACTCGAACGATTCGACTCAAACACGACGCGGAAGCAAACTAAAATCAAATGATGGAAGGATCCAACACCTTTGGATTCGAAAACCATCAAGTACCTGAAGGGATTCGTGAACTGAATCACGAAGTCCGTTTGCCAAGGATCGTTAATTTGAATATCAAAATAAATTGCTATGCCTATGAACAATCCTAGCATGCTCCTATATTATTATGCATAAGAAGGTTATGCGGAATACCTGGATTGATGATCGATGAAGAATGCGTGCGCGGAGATGCCCTTTGATCTTTCCCACGCACCAAGATTTAATTTCCTAACAGATTGAGGAAATTAATCTATGAAAATAAATAAGATATTTTCGAAAATAAGAGGAGAGAGAAGAAGAAGAATCCTCCTGATCTGATCTTCTGATCTGTATCCCAACTCGATCTGAAAATCTGGTGAAGATTATCTATCAGATCCTTTGCCCGGTTGAGAAGCAGAATTTCCTCCTCGTATCTCAAACTCAATCGATCACCACAGCTCCCAATGCTCTGGTTTGCTGTGTGCAACTTGTGATCTTATGAGTTGTAGGTGTATTGAGGTCTGAGATACTGAGGCCTATTTATAGGAAATTCTTGGCTTCTATTGGGCTTGAGTTATCATGGGCCAGACCAGGGACCAGAATGCAAATAGCAAATAAGGCCTATCAATTAATTAATTCCCATATTCAACCCAGAATATAATTAATTAATTAATATTGATTCATGCCACCAAAGAATCAATACTGTCCTACCTATTTGCTACCACGTTTTGAGGAACGGGTTGCATTGGACTCGGTTTATCCCCATATTTAAGGTTACAGACATTCGTTAATTAATTTAAGCTCTGACAAGCTATTTAATTAATTAACATCTTTAATTCCTGAATCAATCCACTCAAACCTTTTCACTTATGCTTGAACTTAATCATCCTGCAGGACATTAGCATAACGAACCTTTTGAGCTGTTCAGGGAATATCACCATCCTATACTGGATGTGGTTACCTAGTTCAGATACCAGACAGTCATACACAGATTGATATCACCCAAGACTGCAGAAGTACAGGTTCAACTAGAACCCTCTCTACAACTCAAAGTGATATACAATATATGTATACTTCTGTATCCTCATATAGGTTTAAGATTCCATCGAGTCATAAAGATCTAGATTCTTTTAATGTCAGATAAAAGAATCGATCTTGACTTAGGTCCTCATCAATGTGTGCCCCACACCAGCATACCAAGACATCCAAGATTAGATGCTTATCCGCATATGCTGCAGCCTATACCGACAGTTTATCCTGGAACTGTCTCAGCTGTGATGACTATTTATATCTCGCTAGGTCAAACGATCCATACGATCTTCCGTGATCTTCTACACACCGTATGATCTCCCTATCGACGAGATAAGAGGATAATTGTGTTTGCGACACATGTTTATTAATTCAGACAGGAGACGAACATACAACAATTATGATTCCCAGTATAATAACCAATAAACCTCGGAAAAATAATATACCAATCATAATGCTTTCAGTATATAAATCCATCAGTACCATAGTCCAGAATAAATCTCCTACGACCCAAGAAGCAAATTGATCCAACAACGAAAGATATAGGCAAAGACACCACCAATGGATATGATTGTCCGATTGATTAGTCGAAATTGAAATCCTATGGATGAATAGAATCTTCAAAAAGTTTGAGCTTTCAGAAATAAAGGAGAAAACCTCACAAATTTTATAAAACAGAAAATTGAATCAAAATTGTTTCATACAAGGCCTATATATAGGCAACTCAAATCCTAGTCTAATAAGACAGTTATAATTTCGAAAATTAATTAAAATACAACTTAAAAACTTGAATTTACTAAAACAAGGCCTAAACATGTTGGCCCAAAATAATGGATTAAAATTAAACTAAGCTCAATCACTACACATAATTAAATTAGTAATTTTTGGGTCTTTGTTTAACACTTCAATCAGCATCGATTCTTTGGGAATGTTTGTAGCCTAAATGCCTTTAATCAATAAACTCAATCCAGCCCTCAAAGTCCTTACTCGAGCTCTAGTCATCGGCCCACTCAGAATGTGGACTGGATCGTCTCTCACAACTGCTACTTGGGCTCCATCATTCCCCTCCTCTTCAAAAAGATTTGTCCTTAAATCCAAGCTGTCTCCTACATCAAAAGGACTTAAATCAGTAACATTAAACGTAGCACTAACATCATACTCACCTGGTAAGTCCAACTTGTATGCATTGTCATTCACTTTCTCCAACACTTGGAAGGGACCATCTCCGCGAGGTAACAACTTCGATCTCCACTTCAAAGGAAACCTCTCCTTTATCATATGCAGCCAAACCCAATCTCCAGGCTCAAATAACATCTTCTTACGCCCTTTATTTGCTTGCTTGACATACTGCTGAGTGCGGCGCTCTATGTTTTGCCTACCCTTCTCATGAATCTGCTTCACAAAATCAGCTCTTTTCTGTCCATCAAGGTTAGTAAACTCTTCTGCATGTAAAGGAGATAAATCCAAAGGAGTCAAAGGGTTAAAACCATACACAATCTCAAAAGGTGAAAACTGAGTAGCAGAATGAACTGAACGATTATAAGCAAACTCAACATGAGGCAAATATTCTTCCCAATTCTTAATATTCTTCATAAGCACAACCCTCAACAAAGTAGATAAAGTCCTATTAACAACTTCAGTTTGACCATCAGTTTGTGGATGACAAGTAGTAGAAAATAACAACTTAGTTCCTAACTTACACCACAAAGTCTTCTAAAAGTAGCTCAAGAACTTAGAATCTCTATCAGAAACAACTGACCTAGGAATTCCATGCAATCTAACAACTTCTCTAAAGAACAAAGCAGCAGCATGGGATGCATCATCAGATTTATGACAAGGAATAAAATGAGCCATCTTAGAAAACCTATCAACAACAACAAATATAGAATCACTACCATGCGCAGTACGTGGTAAACCTATCACAAAATCCATAGAAATATCAACCCAAGGTGCAGTAGGGATAGGTAAAGGGGTATACAATCCATGAGAACTAGACCTAGACTTAACATGTTTACAAGTAATGCATCTACCACAGACCCTCTCAACATCACGGTTCATGCGAGGCCAAAAGAAATGCTCATGCTGATGGATTTATATAATGAAAGCATTATGATGGGTATATTATGTACAAGGTCGATTGGTTAATATATTGGGAATCATAAATGTTGTATGTTCATCTCCTGTCTGAATCAACAAACATGTGTCGCTAACGCAATTATCCTCTTATCTCATCGATAGGGAGATCATACGGTGTGTAGAAGATCACGGAAGATCGTATGGATCGTTTGACCTAGCGAGATATAAATAGTTATCACAGCTGAGACAGTTCCAGGATAAACTGTCGATGTAGGCTGCAGCATACGCTGTTATAAGCATCTTATCTTGGATGGCTTGGTATGCTGGTGTGGGGTACACATTGATAAGGACCTAAGTCGAGATCGATTCTTTTATCTGACATAAAAGAATCTAGATCTCTATGGCTTGCCAAGATCCTAAGCCTACATGAAGGTACAGAAATATATGCAGATTGTGTATTACTTTGAGTTGCAGTGAAAGGCTCTGGTTGAGCTTGTATATCTGTATCTTGGGTAATAGCAGTTTGTGCATGACTGTCTGGTACTGGAACTAGGTAACCACATCCAGTATAGGATGGTGACATTCCCTGAACAGCTCAAAAGTTTCGTTATGCTAAGTCCTGCAGGGTGATTAAGTTCAAGCATAAGTGAAAAGGTTTGAGTGGATTGATTAAGGAATATAAGATGTTAATTAATTAAATAGCTTGTCAGAGCTTAAATTAATTAACGAATGTCTGTAACCTTAAATGTGGGGATATATCGAGCCCATGCAACCCGTACCTCAAAACATGGTAGCAAATAGGTAGGACAGTATTGATTCTCTGGTGGAATGAATCAATATTAATTAATTAATTATATTATGGGTTAAATATGGGAATTAATTAATTGATAGGCCTTATTTGCTATTTGCATTCTGGTCCCTGGTCTGGCCCATGAAACTCAAGCCCAATAGAAGTCCAGTATTTTCCTATAAATAGGCCTCAGTTCCTCAGATTTCAACACACCACAAGATCATAAATTGCACACAGCAAACCAGATTTTGAGAGCTGTGGTGATCGACTAAGATCTGAGAACCAGGAGGAAATTCTGCTTCTCAACCGGGCAAGGAATCTGAAGTGAATCTTCACCTGATATTTAGATTGAGTTGGGATACAGATCAGAAGTTCAGATCCGGTGGATATTTCTTCTCCCTCTATCCTTTTTTTCGAAAATTATATTATTTTCATAAGATTTATTTCCTCAATCTGTTAGGAATTAAATCTTTGTGCGTGGGAAAGATCAAAGGGAATCTCCGCGCACTCGTTCTTCAGAGTTCATCAATCCAAGTATTCTGCATAACCCTTCTTATGCATAATAATATAGGATCATGTTAGGATCGTTCATAGGCATAGAAATTTATTTTGATATTCCAATTAACGATCCTTGGCAAATGGACTTCGTGATTCAGTTCACGAATCCTTCAATTGGTATCAGAGCCAGGTTGAATTAATTGGCTCTATCGGAAAAATAATATTGCCTATGAATTGCATTATTATTATTATTGAATGCATGCTATGGATGGTTTTGGATTGAATTCTATGTTCTTTTCATCCTCGTGGTTCTCGGGTTAATCCGCCCTTTTATATGGATTCATTTTTCACCCATGAGATAAATCCGTGGTTAGATTTATATTTTAGAATGTAATTTGGATTATTCCATGTAATCTTTTATTTCAAAAATTAAATCTGTAGAACGAAGAACGAAGAACGCGAAGAACAAGAAAAATGAAGAACGAAGGGCCACACGATGCATGACGGCACCGGCACGGCAGCATGGACATGCACGGCGGTCAGGCACGGTAGGGCACGGTGCCAGGGCGCACGGTGGGGCCACGGCGCCGGCACAGCCGCGCGCGCACGCAGGCGACGACTGCGCGGCCCATGGCTGGCCAGGGCCGGGGTGCGGTGGCTCCGGGTGAGGTCGACGGCGCGAGGGAAGGCGGGGCAGGTGGCCGGGACGGCGGCGTGTGGCCAGGGCGCGCGCGCAGCAAACCTGCGCGACCATATGCGCGCGCCGGTGGTGTATTTCCCCCCCTCGGTCGACGTTGGCAGGCAGAGCAGGTGGTGGTGTGGCGGTGGCTCGGGACCGGCGACGCGGGCTGGGACGGCGACGGGCTAGGTGCGCGAGCCGGGTGCGGAAAAACCCTAGGATTTTTTTCGTGGTTTGCGCGAGCTTCCGATTCTGTTCTTGCACGATTCCAGTGAGTCACAAAGGCCGACGGTGGAGAAGAAAGGTGAACGACAGTTCGGGCGACGGTCAGGGCAAGCTGGGGCGGCGGCATGCGAAACGGGCAACGACCGGAGGAGGCGGCATCGCGGGCTGCAACCATGCACGTACGTGCTTGGCTGTTGCGCATGTCGGGAGCCCTCACGGCGGTGGCGAGTCACCGCCGACGGTGGTTCACCGGTGGTGGCTCGTCGGGCTAAGTTCTTGTGGGCTATTGGGCTTGCAATGTGTGCCTAGGCCCGCGATTTGGTTAACTAGCCCAGTTGTCCAATTTTCTGATAAATCAAATCTTGGAGGCCCAGATTCAGAAAATAAATTCAGATCTCAGTCCAAGTAGTGGGAGCCCAGTCGAAGATCTGTATTATTAATTTCAACTTGTAATAGTTATAATTAATTTTATCTCGTATCATGGGGCCACGAGGACATAATTTTATTTGCTTTGCATGATATACGCGTTTAATTTAATTGCGCAGCATATAAGCATGTTGTAGATAATAGGAGCACGTTTACTGCTTTTATTTACAACTTTAAAGCATGCTATGTGATTTATTTTGTGTAATTAATTGTAACTATAAATTCGGGGTTCATGTCATGCATGATAGAATTTTAGCAATGTTATAATTATGGCTACATGAAATAATCTGTGCAATTGAACCTTATGAATTAAAAATTACTAAGCTCATAATTTAGTAAGACCTCCACAAAGCAATCCTTTATTGGAAGTGAATAATTTATTAGGTAAACGTCTACATGTGTAGCTTACTTAATTTATTATTCATAAGTTCTAATAGATAGGATTTCTTAAAACAAACATTTATTTCATGTGAGAAGTGGGAGTTCATGCGTAAACGTCTACATGTGTAGCTTGCGTATTGAATTTTCATAAGTTCTCTAGGGATTGAATTAAATGAGACAACCTTATTATAGGGATCGGGTGTGTTCTAATAGATCCTTATATGGGAGGGTTGACTTTGGTGGTAAGCTAGCTTAGATGTTATCCAGAGTATAACTTATTTGTGATGTCCCTGCTCAGTAGGATAATATGGTCTTAAGTTAGTCTCCAATTATTAATTCCATTTGTCTAAGGAACCCGAGCATGAATTGGAATTAAAGGACTAGAATTGAAAGATGCAGTATGGTAAAGTGTTTTGTTGTAAACGTCCACATGTGTGGCTTGCAATAGCAATACTTAGGCAAATTGGAGGAAACATTAATATTGCTTTATTGTAAGGTTTCAATATTTAATTGTTTCAATAGTTTGCGACTATATTTTAATTTTTGTTTTAATTTATTATTTTCAGACATGTCTTTATCGAATGTAATCAATATCTTAGCACAAACTCAATTAACCGGTCCCAATTTCCAAGAATGGAAATGCAACTTGGATTACATCCTTGTCGCAGAGGAACACAAGTTTGTCCTTGATAAGCCCCGTCCGACTGCTCCCACTAATGCATCGACTGATGAGGAAAGGAGCTACTATAACAAGTGGCTCAAGTCAAACAATATAGTGAAATGCTATATGATGACTACTATGTCCAAGGTACTTGCACAGCAACATCATTCATATGATAATGCTAGTGGACAGCCTCACAGCGACCTATAGTGAGTCAGACCGAGCAGTCAGATTCAATCTCATGAGGGAAATCGTGGGAAAGAAAATGGAAGAAGGTAGCTCGATCAAAGAGCACGTGATCGGCATGACTCACCTCATGGATGAGCTCACGCTGCACGGAGGTGGTATCGATGTGGAAGCGCAGGTTGATATCATCCTCAACTCTCTGCCAAAGTCCTATGAGAACTTTAGACTGAATGCTGTCATGAACAAGAAAGAGTACACTCTTAACGAGCTGCCCAATGACTTGATGGCAGCGGAATCAGTAATGCAACCAGAAAAAGTTGCTTTGGCTACTTCTAGCAATCGTCCTGTTGCGCTGGTTGGCAAGAGGTGCAAAGTAATGTTTAAGAAGAAAGCCAAAGGTACAACTTCTGGTAGAAAGTCAAGAAGGACACAGGGCGTGCCTGCTAAAAGGGAGAATTGTTTCAGGTGTGGCAAGGCTGGTCATTGGAAGAAAGATTGTCAAGTCAGGAAGACTAGACAAGGTACGTCATGTGCATTTATAACAAAAACATGTATAGCATCGGTTTCTACCCATTCTTGGGTAGTGGATACTGGAGCTACTGACCATGTTTGTTATACTTTGCAGGGGTTCAGGCCGACAAGGCAGCTGAAGCATTACGAGATTACCATTTCAATGGGCAGCGGAGAGCGAGTCTCAGCAGTAGCCATTGGACATTTTACTTTATGCTTTGAAAACAATGTTTTGATTTTGAGAGATGTTTTATATGTGCCGGTTTTTCGGCGGAACTTAATTTCAGTTTCCAAGTTATTTTGTGATGGATATTCAGTTATTTTTTATAGTGGAGTTTCTATCATTGGTAATAACGGTGTTATCTGTCATGGCAAACTGATTGACTCTCTCTATATCATTGATTGTATGCATAAATCTTTCGTTAATGTTGCAAACTCATCCAATAATAATAATCATTTAAAGAGAAAGTTTTCTTCCGACGAGGATCAAACATATCTCTGGTACTTGAGACTAGGTCACATCAATCTAAAGAGGATTAAAATATTAGCATGCGATGGGCTCTTGGATTCTTTTCAAGTGGTACCGCATCAAATCTGTGAATCCTGTATAGAGGGAAAGGTGACGACCAGGCCTTTTAAGGCAAGTCAGTCTCGAGCAGAGAATGTGTTGGAATTGATCCACTCTGACTTATGTGGACCATTGTCCACGCAAGCTCATGGAGGTTATGAGTACTTCACCACATTCATTGACGATTACTCAAGATTCGGATATGTCTATTTGCTTCGCCATAAGTCTGAATGCTTTGAGAAATTCAAAGAGTTTAGGACTGAGGTAGAAAAGAAGCTAGGTAAGACTACCAAGACACTACAATCAGATTGTGGTGGAGAATACCTCAGTAACGAGTTCTTGCAGTACTTGTCAGATAACGGGATTACATCCCAGTGGACTGCACCAGGAACCCCTCAACAAAATGGTGTAGTGGAAAAAAGAAAGAGAACTCTCTTAGAAATGGTCAGGTCGATGATGAGTTATGCAAGCTTGCCGATTTCGTTTTGGGGATATGCCTTGGAGACAGCGGCCTATTTGCTTAACCTGGTACCTTCTAAATCAGTTCCTAAAACACCTCTGGAACTCTGGTATGGGCGAAAGCCAAGTTTGAACAGAGTGAGGGTTTGGGGTTGTCCAACATATGTGCTGACAAAGGAACCTGATAAGTTAGAAAGTAGGTGTAAGCTGATGCTGTTTGTAGGATATCCCAGGCAAACGAAAGGTGGTTATTTCTATTGTCATGAGAATCAGAAAGTCGTTGTCAGTACCAATGCGAGATTCTTGGAGGACGAATATGTAAGAAACCACAGATCCAAGAGTAAAATTGTCCTCCACGAGCTTGAGGACAAGGAAGCAATTCCATCAGAAAAGCCCAGTGTAATGGTAAATCCACCTACAACAGGTGAGGCTATACCAACACTGCCACTAATGCAAGGTATGGGACCAACTCGTACTGTGCCAACTACTAACACGGTTCAGATGCCTCGTCGCAGTGGGAGGGTTATCCACCAACCCGAAAGGTATATGTTCGTGGGAGAGTCTTCAGACTTGATCCCTGAAAACGGACTGGATGATACCGATCCCTGGACATATGACGAGGCGGTATCAGATAAAGATGCAGACAAATGGCTGATCGCCATGGATTCGGAAATAGAATCCATTACGGCTATGGATGTATACCAGAAAACTGATTTGCCAGATGGCTGTCGAGCCATAGGGTGCAAATGGGTATAGACGGTGACGAGACCCTCTCACCGGTAGCCATGCTTAAGTCCATTCGTATACTCCTAGCAATAGCAGCACATAAGGACCTAGAAATCTGGCAGATGGATGTCAAAACCGCGTTTCGAAACGGGTACCTTGAAGAAGGTAGGGACATCTATATGCAACAGCCAGAAGGTTATGTACAGAAGGGCGAAGAACATTTGGTCTGGAAGCTAAGGAAGTCGCTGTATGGACTTAAACAAGCTTCATGGTCATGTAATCTGCGTTTTGATGAAGTGATTAAATCCTATGGATTTTCACAATGCTCAAACGAGAGTTGCGTGTACCGTCTATGTGTCAGCGGAAGCGTGGTGTTCCTTGCACTTAATGTAGATGATATTCTCCTATTTGGCGACAATGTGGAAGTATTGTCGGGCATAAAGGGGTGGTTATCCGAGCTGTTTCATATGAAGGACCTTGGGGAGGCAGGATACATCCTAGGTATAAAAGTATTGCGGGAGCGCAATAAGAGGATGTTGACCTTGTCTCAAGGATCATATGTGGATACTGTGATTGCCCGTTTCAGCATGCAAACTGCCAAGGAAGGTCAGTTACCCTTCAGACATGGCATATATCTTTCCAAGGATCAGTGTCCGGTGACACAAAGGGAGAAAGATGAAATGAGGAACGTGCTGTATGCATCGGCCGTGGGGAGCCTCATGTATGCAATACTATGTACGAGGCCAGATATCTGCTTTGCTGTAAGGCATGGTAGCGAGATACCAGTCGAACCCTGGACAGGCGCATTGGACCGCGGTAAAGCACATACTCAAATACCTGAAAAGGAGTAGAGACTATTGTCTCGTCTATCAGTGTGAGGAGTTGTGCCCTGTGGGTTATACTGATTCAAATTTCCAGGCAGACCGAGACGAAAAGAAGTCCACCTCTGGCTATGTGTTTACATTGGGAGGTGGGGCCATATCATGGAGGAGTGCAAAGCAGAAGTGCATTGCGGACTCCACCATGGAAGCAGAATATGTGGCAGCTTTTGAAGCTTCAAAAGAAGCAGTATGGTTTCAAAACTTCCTTCTGGAGTTGGACGTGATTTCTAAGCTACCCAAGACAATCACGATATACCATGATAACTCGGGAGCTGCGGCTAATTCAAAGGAACCACGAACTCACAGAGCAACAAAACACATTGAAAGGAAGTACCATATTATACGAGAAATCGTAGCAAGGGGTGATGTGCTAGTAGAGAAGATTGATACAAGAAATAATCTAGCGGATTCATTCATAAAGGCTCTGCCTCAGAAGGTCTACGAGATGCATGTACGTAACCTTGGGCTGAGGGCAAAGCTATCCACGTAGAATGTTTGATGTAATAGCTAGATTAGTTTAGACGCATTATACTCTGGAAAGCACCTGTATAATGCTTTGAGTATAAGTGGGAGATTGATGGATTTATATACTAAAAGCATTATGATTGGTATATTATGTACAAGGTCTAATATACTGGGAATCATAAATGTTGTATATTCATCTCCTGTCTGAATTAACAAACATGTGTCGCAAACGCCATTATCCTCTTATCTCGTCGATAGGGAGATCATACGGTGTGTAGAAGATCACGGAAGATCGTATGGATTGTTTGACCTAGGGAGATATAAATAGTTATCACAGCTGAGACAGTTCCAGGATAAATTGTCGGTGTAGGCTGCAGCATACGCAGTAATAAGCATCTTATCTTGGATGGCTTGGTATGCTGATGTGGGGCACACATTGATAAAGACCTAAGTCGAGATCGATTCTTTTATCTGACATTAAAAGAATCTAGATCTCTATGGCTTGACGAGATCCTAAGCCTACATGAAGGTACAGAAGTATATGCAGATTGTGTATTACTTTGAGTTGCAGTGAAAGGCTCTAGTTGAGCTTGTATATCTGTATCTTGGGTAATAGCAGTTTGTGTATGACTGTCTGGTACTGGAACTAGGTAACCACATCCAGTATAGGATGGTGACATTCCCTGAACAGCTCAAAAGGTTCGTTATGCTAAGTCCTGCAGGCTGATTAAGTTCAAGCATAAGTGAAAATATTTGAGTGGATTGATTCAGGAATATAAGATGTTAACTAATTAAATAGCTTGTCAGAGCTTAAATTAATTAACGAATGTCTGTAACCTTAAATGTGGGGATATACCGAGCCCACGCAACCCGTACCTCAAAACGTGGTAGCAAATAGGTAGGACAGTATTGATTCTCTGGTGGAATGAATTAATATTAATTAATTAATTATATTCTAGGTTGAATATGGGAATTAATTAATTGATAGGCCTTATTTGCTATTTGCATTCTGGTCCCTGGTCTGGCCCATGAAACTCAAGCCCCCAATAGAAGTCCAGTATTTTCCTATAAATAGGCCTCAGTTCCTCAGATCTCAAAACACCACAAGATCATAAGTTGCACACAGCAAACCAGGTCTTGGGAGCTGTGGTGATCGACTAAGATCTGAGAACGTGGAAGAAATTCTGCTTCTCAACCGGGCAAGGAATCTGAAGGGAATCTTCACCAGATATTCAGATTGAGTTGGGATACAGATTAGAAGATCAGATCAGGAGGATATTTCTTCTCCCTCTCTCCTTGTTTTTTTCAAAAATTATATTATTTTCATAAGATTTATTTCCTGAATCTATTAGGAATTAAATCTTTGTGCGTGGGAAAGATCAAAGGGAATCTCCGCGCACTCGTTCTTCAGAGTTCATCAATCCAGGTATTCCGCATAAACCTTCTTATGCATAATAATATAGGAGCATGCTAGGATCGTTCATAGGCATAGCAATTTATTTTGATATTCCAATTAACGATCCTTGGCAAATGGACTTCGTGATTCAGTTCACGAATCCCTTCACATGCAACACAACCAAAGTCTTAGCAATACCAAAATGACCCATCAAGCCATCACCATGTGATTCTAACAGTAATAATTCACGTAGAGAACACCTAGGAATGCACAACTTATTTTTCCTAAACAAAAATCCATCATGCCTAAAGTATTCACGACTGGCAGATGTCTCACATGCAACATAAATATCTCCGAAATCCTCATCAAAAGCATACAAACCCTTAATGCACTCAAATCCAAGTAACTTAGCATCTAAAGTAGAGATTAATACATACCTCCGAGACAATGCATCAGCCACCACGTTTTCCTTACCTTGCTTGTATTTGATGACATAAGGAAAGGTCTCTACAAACTCCATCCATCGTGCATGCCTCTTATTCAGCTTGTGCTGCCCCTTCAGATGCTTTAGCTACTCATGATCGGTGTGAATAATGAACTCCTTAGCCCACAAGTAATGCTGCCACGTTTTTAAAGCTCTGACCAAGGCGTACAGCTCCTTATCGTAAGTAGGATAATTCAACCTCGCTCCATTCAGCTTCTCACTGAAGTATGCCGCGGGCCTCTTCCTGCATCAAAACTATACCAATACCAACTCCTGAAGCATCACATTCAATCTCAAATGTCTTAGAAAAGTTAGGAAGAGATTGTACCGGGGCATGTGTCAACATATACTTCAACAACTCAAAAGCCTTCTCTTGCTCTTCTCCCCATCTGAACTCCACAATCTTCTTAATCACTTCAGTTAATGGGCTGCAATGCTGCTGAAATGGGGTACAAAATGCATATAAAATTGTCAAGTCCGTGAAAACAACAAACATTGCCAATATTCTTAGGCTGCGGCCACTCCTTGATAGCACGAATTTTCTCTTCATCCACCTGCACTAACAACACAACCAAGAAAAACCAACTTATTCGTCCAAAAGATGCACTTTTTCATGTTAGCAAACAATCTCTCCTTGCGAAGTACATCCAAAACTGACCTCAAATGCTCAACATAGTCATCATGACTCCTACTATAAATCAGAATATCATCCAAATAAACCACTACAAATCTGCCAATAAAAGCTCTCAAAACATGGTTCATAAGACGCATAAAAGTACTAGGAGCATTAGTTAATTCAAAAGACATGACTAACCACTCATATAAACCAAGATTAGTTTTAAAAGCAAATTTCCACTCATCTCCCTCCTTAATCCTGATCTGAAGATATCCACTTCGCAAATCTATCTTAGAAAACAGACAAGCACCATGCAACTCATCTAACATGTTATCTAAACGAGGGATAGGATGGCGATACTTAATCGTAATGTTGTTAATAACACGGCAATCACAACACATCCTCATGGTCGAATCCTTCTAGGGTACAAGCAAAACTGGAACTGCACAAGGACTCAAACTCTCCCTCACGTGCCCCTTGGCCAGCAACTCTCCAATCTGCCTCTCCAGTTCCTTCATCTCCTCCAGATTGGTTCGGTAAGCTGGTCTATTTGGAAGGGTTGCTCTAGGCACAAAATCAATCTGATGCTCAATCATACGAATGGGTGGCAGCCCAGCTGGGGTATCATCTGGAAATACATCCTCAAAATCCTGCAAAAGAGAGGAAATAGAAAGGGGTAGAGAATCAGGAATGTTAGTGAAAATCATTTTCTCCTTGTAGATCATCAGCACCATTGTTTTCTCCTCATGAACCGCCCACTTCAAATCCCCAACCCTAGCTAGAAAGGATTGTTGCACCACCCCTATCTCCTTATTTTCTCGTGACTGCACCTCTTGGCCCGACTCCTTTTGCAACTGGACTTGATCCTCATAGACTTGTTTAGGGGTCAGAGGACAAGTGAAATCTTTTTCTGCTTGTAGTTGAAGGAATACTTGTTCGTAAAGCCATCATGCTTCACACGCCTATTGAACTGCCACATACACCTTAAAAGTATGTGACTTGCCTGCCTGGGGATCACATCTCACAACACCTAATCTTCATATTTCCCTCTGCTAAACGGCACCTTGACTTGCTTCACCAATTTGATGACGCTAGGGTGCTTCATCACCTGTAACCCTAGTTTCTGCACTATTGACTGACTCGCCACATTGGTGCAACTACCTCCATCTATAATCATGCTGCAGACCTTATCGTTGATATGACAATGTGTATGGAAAATGTTCTCCCTCTGCTCCACATCTCCGGCTGCAGGCTGTGCATTCAGAGCCATTCTCATCACAAAATTCAGCGCTGCGGGCGCCACAATCTCTTCTTCATCTTCATCAGGATCATCCAAATCAGGCATCTCCGGGTCAGTCTCTTCATCAGTCACAATCTCTCCATCATCTCAAATCACCATGACTCTCCGATTTGGGCAATCGTGAGCAATATGCCCAAAACCCTGACACTTATAACACTTGCGATCTATATTACGAAAGTCAGTGGTAACAGATTTACATTGAGTTGCAGAATTTGACCTGGGCTTCACAAATGGCTTCTTCTCCCCTCGAGGCTGCTCCTCCTCCTTCTTCCACGGAACTCGCTTAGGTGTTGAACTACTTCCAGTCTGGTATTCTCTCTAGCTTGTGAGGTTCTGCCTCGTATTACTGTCGTTGCCCCTCCTCTTGAGTTGTCCCTCAATCTTGATTGCCATGTGGACCATGTCATCGATCTCGACATAATGTTGTAGCTCCACCATATTCTGAATCTTCCAATTCAAACCAGCCAGGAACCTAGCCATCGTTGCCTCTCGATCCTCCACTACATTGGCTCAAATCATAGCCATTTCCATCTCTTTATAGTACTCATCCACACTCCGGGTACCATGCCTCAAACTCTGTAGCTTGTTATATAGCTCTCGGTAGTAATGATTTGGCACAAAGCGCCTCCTCATAATAGCCTTCATCTCGTCTCATGTTTCTATAGGCCTCTCCCTATTCCTCCTCCTACTAGTGACCAAATGATCCCACCACACGAGAGCGTAATCCAAGAACTCTACTGCAGCCATCTTTACTTTCTTCAATTCAGAGTAGTTGTGGCAGTCGAACATCATCTCCACCTTTCGCTCCCACTCCAGATACAACTCGGGGTCATGCTTTCCCTGAAAGGACGGGATGTTCATCTTGATTGTCCCCAGATTATTATCATATGAATCTTCCTCGGCATAGTCATCGGCATCCTCCTCATACTGAGGATTATATCTCATATACGAGCCTTTGCCACATCCTCTTTTCTCAGTACTCTTATGACTACCAAATGAATCCCGCCGAGCCTTTTCTGTCACAGAGATCTCGAGTACATCCATTCGTTGATGCATGTCATTCATCTCACTCTTCAGTAACCTAGTCAACTTGTATTTCATGGCCTCCATCAAGTACTTGACCTGTCCACCACCAACAATCTCATCTCCTTTCAACTCCCCAGAACCACTACTTTTAGACATACCTGCACGAAAGGTTAGATAAAAAAATAAAATAAGGACCTCACCACCTCACGGACACTCGTGTTTCACTCAATTATGTCAAACACTCACACTCGTGTATCACTCGCAGTATAAATGGCTTTTTTAGTCCCTTTATTAATCTCACACACTCTTGCCATTTACCACTCTTTTCTCCTTTCCGAAAAACTAAAAAATTCTTATAAAATTCCACGGACTTCAATTCAACAAACCAACGGGACGGGAAGACTCTAGATGACTCTACAAAGGTAAACGACCAAAAACGAACGAAAAAATTTTACGGGAAAACTTTCGGAGGGCAATAACTACTCAAAAACAAAGAAATTTGGCCAAACAGCACCTTATGTCATAGAAATGCTGACAATCTTGTAGAGCTCATCGAGACATTTCCAAAAAGCACAATTAAGCCAAAAACGGACACCGGACGCAAAAGTTACGACAAAAATGGACTTTACCGACCAAAAAAAGACAAAAAGACACTAGTAGAAATAAAAAAAATAGGGATTTTTGATTTATTTTTACTCCCCCTCTTTTTTTATTTTCCCAACACTTTTTTTCGATTTTTTTACGAATATTTTTTTCTCTTCGAACTCTATCTTTTATATTTTGTTCGAATTTTTTTTTTCTAAATTTTCGCCCCTTTTTGTTATAAAGTAATTACCAAATTGTTTGGTAATTCAATCAAGAAGGAAATAATATGGCCACCAAGGAAAGAAATGTATGAATAAGGTAAAAAGGTATAAAGAAATATTTGACTTAATCTAATAAGGTAAGAAAGATAATTCAAATCTTGACACACAAGAACTCAAAATTTTGAAAACCCTAACACACTAAAATTTTGACCCTATCAATCAGAAGGCAGATACACGCTACGACAAGAAGGACACGAAAATGACACACACAAAATAGAACAATGGACACGAACCCTAAATAAGCAAGACTCGAATTTTTTTGTTTTTTTTTTAACACAATAGACACAAAAATTGAAAAAAAAATGGAGAGGAAGGGTATGACCTGGATATTGATACCAAAATGATACGATCCTCGCCGGAAGGTTTAGATCGCAGCCCAGGAACTCAAACGATTTGACTCAGACACGACGCGGAAGCAAACTGAAATTGTACAATGGAAGGATCCAACACCTTTGGATTCAAAAACCTTCAAGTACCTTAGTTCAGAATAAATCTCCTACGACCCAAGAAGCGAATTGATCCAACAACAAAGGATATACGCAAAGACACCACCAATGAATATGACTGTCCGATTGATTAGTCGAAATCGAAATCCTATGAATGAATAGAATTTTCAAAAAGTTTGAGCTTTCATAAATAAAGGAGAAAACCTCACAAATTTTATTAAACTTAAAACTGAATCAAAATTGTTCCATACAAGGCCTATATATAGGCAACTCAAATCCTAGTCTACTAAGGAAATTATAATTTTGAAAATTAATTAAAATTAAACTTAAAAATTCAAAATTACTAAAACAAGGCCTAAACATGTTGGCCCAAAATAATGGATTAAATTAAACTAAGCCCAATCACTACACATAATTAAATTATTAATTTTTTGGCCTTCGTTTAACTCTTCAATCAACATCGATTCTTTGGGAATGTTTGTAGCCCAAATGCCTTTAATCAATAAACTCAATCCAGCCCTCAAAGTCCTTGCTCGAGCTCTAGTCATCAGCCCACTCGGAATGTAGACTGGATCGTCTCTCACAACTGCTACTTGGGCTCCATCACCTTCTCCTTACCCTCTTTCTGGGAGGAGTCTGACGGATTAGGAGTAGGGCAAGATGAATTGGTCTTCTCTAGCTTTGGAGGTGGCTGGAAAGGTGGCGGAGGTGGAGGCGGGGGTGGAAGGTCGGTCTGCATCCTCTTCGGGGGATTAGCCTTTGCCCGCTTAGCATCTTCCTGCTCTTGAGCCCACTTACGGGTGTTGAGTGCCTATGCGATAGACTTCGGGGTAGGGCGGTGGAACGTCATGACTTTTGGAAGCTCGACCACGCGACCCTCAAAGTTAGCATATGTGAAGTAAACACCTTGTAACCTTGTTTGGACTTCATACCACTTGCGATCACCCATACTAACATTGTAAGCCCTATCACCTCGAGCTTGCTACTCAGCAGTAAGCACTGGGTGAGTGATCTCTGCAAAACAAAGAAATCCATCAGCAAGAACATAAGTCGGCTCGAAGGATAAAGAAGAAAACAATGACCCACTCATTGGCAGTCCACCATGCCTCAGAAACTCAAGGTTCAGTGGGTCCAACTTTAAATAAAAAAGGAATCCCACCACCCCGGGGTGATGGACGGGGGCTTCTTGATTAGAGTTGACCTACCCTTGGCCCACCTGGTGAAGAGGTAGTAGTGCTTAATCTGACACTGGTTCAACCTATACATGTAATGCTATTCTCTGAGGATTGGAAGGCTTGGGTCGAGGTCAAGCCATATCAAGAATACCCCTACAAGGTGACAATACTAGTCTACAGGGGCTAACTAGAATGGAGAGAGGTTGTAGGATCTAAGGACCTAGCACAAAAAAGGCTGCAATCGAACACCAACCCCCTACCTATGATGACCAAGTAAAATGCTACAAAGTTCATGGGAGGATCTAAGCACAACTGGGCTGGCTCAGGGATCCTGTAGAATGTTGGGAATTATTCTGGAAATTATTCCTAGATTTATGTTGTAAATCTCCCTTTAGATCAAATTGTAAAGGTTTTGTTGAATCAAAGCCTTAGTTAGTTTGGTCGATCATTGCTGAAGTCTAGATAGTCTAGCAACTCTTTGTAAAGTCCTGTTTAGGAAATACTTCAAGTTGTAATAGATTAGAAGTACTTGCGGAAGATTGCTGAAGGATTCAGCAATTGAAATGAAGACTTCGGGAATTCTGGATGCTAGGAGCGTTCTCAGCAGTCAAGAAGATTGCTAAGAGAAGTCAGCAGACAGAGATGACTGCTAAGGAAGTAGTTGTCAAGTGCTGAGAAGAATGACTGCTAAGGAGTTAGTAGTCATATGCTGAGAAGAAATTATTGTTAGGAGTACTTACTCAGCAGTCGGAAGAAAAGAGATAGTAGAATGCTGAAGGAGTCAGCATTCGCTAATACTTAGGAGATTGCTAAAAGTAATAACAATAAGGAATCGAGACCCAAGTGCTGAATACACAAATGCTGAGGAGTCAGCAATTGGATACAAAGCAAACTGCTAAAAGAGCTCAACAGTCAAAAGGTTGAAATACTTAGCAGATTGTTCCCAGAATTCTCCGAGAGAATTCTAAGCAAGGAAATATCCAGCAACGACTGCTAAGACTACCGTTCTGACAAAAGGTACAACCAAGGACGAATAGCCTTCCCGAAGTAGGTAAAAAGGCACTATACCACGCCGGAAATGACAAAAAAGAAAATAACTCTTTTGGACAAAGGAGACGTTGTGTCTAACGGGTCTGGAGATTCAAAGTTTGAATCTCTAGATATAAAAGAGAAGTCCAAAACAGAGATAACTACTACTACTGCTCATACAACTCGCGAAAGACAAGTATTGTGAGTTAACTTTTACAAGCAAACAAAAAGCAAAAAGAGTAGTCGGTTGAGAGCACATTAAAAAGACAAGAAGAATCTCAAAGCTCTCAACAACAAGTGTCAAACATTGAATATCTGACACTGCATTCAAGAGGATTCCTTGACTTTATTCAAGGATCAACCAATGGGATAACTTCCACCCTAGGAAGCATCCAGCAGTCACATCTCTGAAAAGAGATTGACTACGACGGGCTGTTGCCAAAACCCCCAGGAGAGTTCAGGAAGGAACTATAAAAGCTTCCATTGCAGCAAGGTTAAGTTTTACGAAGGTGCGCCCTTGACTTAGCCGTAGCTGCCGAAAGATAGAAGTAATGGAGGATAACTTTGTAGTGGTTGGCTCGAAAGCTCACCACCTGCTACAAGTGACCGGCGATTCCTTGTACTTTGATATATCTTTTTAGTGAAATTCTCAGTGTTCGACTGAGGAGTGGGTGTAGATCTTTGAGGATCGAACCACTATAAACCTTGTGTCTTTCGTTACTGTTTTATTGTTTCTGCGTGTTGATTTAAAACCTAGCAACCTCAAGTTGCTAGAGTATCTCTGAAACAACCTTAACACCTACCTTGAGCTAAATATTTGAAAAAGAAACTAAGTGCAAGATACTTAAATATTCCGCTGCTTTAACAACGACTCTAATCCGGGACCAACAAGTAGTATCAGAGTAGGAGGTCGTAAGACTGACTGCTTCTAAGTCGCTTTTGACCAGATCTATATTTTCCTTGCACTATTTTTGTTTTTTAGCTCAGGAACATCAAGCTTGCCAAGATGAATCACACGCTTCCAAAGTATAACAAGGAGGAATTCAACTCATGGCAAAAGCTAGCCACCATCCAACTCCAAAGCATACATCCGGAGATGGTGGACGTTCTCACCAAAGGACCCATCAAGATAATGAAGCCTAATATCTTCGTCGGTCCACCTGCTCAAGGGCAACCACCGCCACCACAAATGGTCGAGAAGAAGTTTGACGAATGGACGGTGGGAATAAAAAGAGAGCTCAGATAGAATATCTAGCAAAGAAGTTGATACTTGACTGTCTGCCTCCGTTGATGGCAGATGAAGCTCTTACCCTCAACACAACTAAGGAGATGTGGGACTTTGTGTGCACATCTTCAAAGGAGACCGAACAAATGAAACAAAATAAACTCCAGGTAGCTGTTGACTAATATGAATCTTTCTCTATGCTTGCAGGTGAATCCATTCAAGCGATGGAAGAAAGATTCAATACCATTGTGGGAGAGCTCCGGAACTTGGGAAAGACTTATGACAATGGAGAAATGAATAACAAGATCATCTCCAAACTCTTTCCAAGGAGCGATTGGTTCGTGAAGATGACGAGCTTGAGTGAAAGAGATCTCAGCAAAAGGACTACATCTGAGGTATTCACTCAACTTAGAACTCACGAGTTTATCATACATCAATCGAAAAAGAAAGAAGCAGCCGTGGCCCAAACTTTGTCAACAAATGCTATAAACCCGGAGGACTTAGCATTCTTTGCTAAGACAGATGCTGGAAGATGAAAGCCAAGGAAGCCCTTCCACAACAATGAAAGATCTGCTCCAGCTTCACCAGCAAAGGAGGTTTCTTCAACCTCAAGCTCACAGCATGTAGATCTCAAGATCAGTGAGCTCGAAGAGCAGATGAGAAAGCTTCAAAAGCTCATGTTGGAAGCAAAAGCAGAGAAGAAAGCCAAAGAAGCTAAGCTCACATCATCCTTTCGCCCAATAGAAAGGAAACCAAGGACGTGCTTCGAATGCAATTCGCCAGATCACCTAAAGCACGAGTGTCCTAAGGTGAGCAAAGAAGAAAAGTGAGCGCCTCAAACAAAGATTTGAGATGAGAGCAGTCAAAGCAGTCACTAGAGCACTGCTGACCAGGACAGAGGTGCCCGACATTCCTAACAATGAAGAGGAATATTACTCTTCAGAAGAGGATGATGAGGAGGCCATGCTGGTCTTGATGGCGAACATTGTTAATGATCAGGATGCTGAAGCGGAGCAAAATGCTGAGTCGGCTCTAGCAGTCGATGCTCAGGAGGTAAATCCCAGTAGCATTTCAAATTCAGCAATCATGCATCAATCGGAGGAATCTACTCCTTTAGATCCTGAGGATGATTATCTCACTATGCTTTCATTAGAATTTTAAAAAATGTACGCTATGAAAGATGCTATTGTGGGAGAGAATACCTCACTAAAAACAAAGTTATATCTTTGACCGAGGAAGTCGAAAGACTAAGGTCTAATAGTGAGGAACTTTTGAAACTCAAAGCTGACTACTCCAAACTTGCTGATAACTTTCAAAATATTGAAAAGGAGAATCTAGCTTTGAAGAATAAACCTAAGGAGGATTGCATTTGTGCTTACACATCAAGCAAGGCAGTTTGAAATGCCATTGTTAGCCAACAGAGAAATCATTCTGATAGATCTGGAGTAGGGCTTGGTTGTGTTGATGTCGTGGGAAAATCCCCTAAGGAAGCTTTGAGTAGAAATGCTGAATTTTCTAAGCAGAAAAAGATTTCATTCATTTCTGCTGGAAAAGTCATTGCTGAGAAAGGTAAGGAAAAGACAATTGCTGAGTCGTCAACTGCTAAGCAGAAAGATTGGTGTAAAAAGCATGCATCTCCTGGATCTCAGCAGAGTACCCAGAGAATGCCTGCTAAGCCACACTCATCAGTGTCTAGGATGAATGTTGAGCATTGTGCATCCAATGCTAGGATAGCAAATCCTACCTCCAATAGGGGCAAGCAGGTTGCATACCATGCTGTAAGACCACAGTATCATAAGTTCACACCACATAGGAGGAACACCTATGTGAGGCATGAGTCCAATCGTTTTCCTTTTAAAAGGACTATGAAGGCTAAGCACACTACTCCACCTCGTTCAAATTATGCAAAATTTTCTTATCCAACTAAGGCAGAGATGGTTGCTAAGAGTGATGTCAAGAAGAAAATCCTTAAGATCACTAAGATGCGGGTTCCAAAAGGAACCATGATCTATGCTAATCCTTCAGGACCCGATGCTAAGTAGGTACCTAAACAAACTTGTTGATTTTTGCAGGAACAGGGTCCAAGAGCTAAGACATCAGGCATGTCAAATGAATGGATCCTAGATAGTGGCTGCTCAGGACAAATGACAGGGCGAGAAGAATTATTCTAAGAATTTCAAAGAGTTTATGGCCCCACAGTCATGTTTGGTGATAATAGCAAAGGACGAGTGATTGGGAGAGGATGCATGGAGCAAGATGGAATGAGAATCATCAACGTTGTTCTCGTCTCCAACCTCAAACACAATCTATCGAGCATCAGTCAACTATGCGAAAATGGGTACAATGTTTATTTCATTAACACTGGATGTGAAATTGTTGATAATGCTACAAGTGAAGTGAAGCTAAGAGGCATCCGCAAGCGTGGCCTATACACTGTTGATTGGCAAAACGGCCAACAACATTCCCACTTTGTAGCATTCAACAAGGAAGAGACAAATTGGCTTTGGCACAAGAGGTTAACTCATTTGAACTTCAAGATTATCAACTACCTAGCCAAGCACCAACTTGTTGTGGGATTGCCTGAGGCGACCTTCAGAAAGGATGGCGTATGCAAAGCTTGCCAGCAAGGGAAGTAGATGAAGGCATCCTTCAAGACAAATCCGGAGAAGGCCACTTCTGAGAGAATCCTTGAGCAATAACACATGGATCTATTTGGCCCAGTCACTCCAGCCATTGTAAGTAAAAAGGTTTACACTCTTGTGGATGTTGATGATTTCTCTAGGTATATGTGGGTCAGACTGCTAAGGACCAAGGATGAAGTAAAGCTCATCCTTCCTGAGTTGATCCTCAAGGAGCAGAATAGCAAGAGGTCACCATTAAGAGGATAAGATCGGACAACGGGACTGAATTTTGCAATGGCATCCTAATTGATTTTTGCACCGAAGCTGGAATTGGGCATGAGAAATCCACTGCTAGAACTCCCCAGCAGAATGGTCTAGTAGAGAGGAGGAATAGGACCTTGAAGGAAGCAGTGCGGTCGATGCTAGCCAATTCTGGTCTGAGTGGAAAATATTGGGGCGAAGCAGTCATGACTGCCTGCTACACTCAAAATAGGAGTGCAATCAATGGAAGATTCAACAGAACTCCTTATGATGTGTATAATGGTCGTAAGCCTTCTCTGACTCATCTTCGTGCTTTCGGTTCGACATGTTATATTCATAACAACGGGAAGTCGAAGCTTAACAATTTTTCACCTAAGTCTGATGAAGGTGTGTTCCTTGGATGTGGACACCCTTCTCACGAAGGCTATAGAGTGTTAAACAAGATGACTCAAGTTGTGGAGATAACATGCAATTTTATTTTTTATGAGTCTACTCTAGTGCACAGGATTATAAGAGAGAAAAAAGATGACAATCATGAGGCTAATGATGTCCATGGTCAATCTATCTTGAATTCTTTCAAAAATATGGAGATTGATTCAACTAAGTCGATGAATGATTGTAATCCAACTCAGGCGCATTCAGCAGGTGACCAAACTACTGAACCGGTCAGTGATGCTAATGATCATACTGAGGCCCCCAACCAAATTTATCTTAATGATAATTTGGAGATTATGGGATCGATTGATGACGATGATGAAGAAATCCCAAATCCAGGACAAGTTGCTGAAGGAAGATTGGGCGTTGCTAAGGAGATTGCCAAGGAAGATGCTGAGATTCTGTTGGGAAATTATTCCTAAATCTCCCTTAGGATCATATTGTAAAAGGTTTTGTTGGATCAAACCTTAGTAGATTAGTCGATCAATTGCTGAATTCTAGTAGAGTCTAGCAACTCTTGTAATGTCCTGTATAGGCTAAGTATCGAGTTGTAATAGATTAGTTTGCTAGAATCATTCCGAGCAGATTGTGGCTGCTAGAGATATTACCATACGAGGATGACTGCTAGAGATAATAGCGGTCAAGGGCTAAGGAGGGGATTGCTAAGGAGATAGAAATCCCATGTCAAAGGAAGAGACTGCTAGAATAAAGTACTCAGCAATCGGAAGAACAAGTAGCAGAATGCTAGAAGAAGTTAGCATTTGCTAAAAGCAAAGTATAGCGGAATGCTGAAGGAGTCAACATTTGCTAGAATGTAGCAGATTGCTAAAGGCGATAGCAATCCGGAGTCAAAGGAATCAAGTGTTAAACATGAGCAACTGCTGAGCAGTCAGCAGTCCGATACATGGTCTAGCAGATTGCTAAGAAGGCTTAGCAGATCATTCCGAGAAGGCTTAGCAAGGCGAGATAGCTAACAACGACTGCTACACTACCGTTCTGACAGACGTACACACAAAGGACAAAACTTTTCCGAAGTAGGTCGGAAAGTACTGTACGACGCCGGAAAGGACGGATAAAGTCGAACCACTCTTGGACGAAGGAGCCGTTGTGTCTAGCGGGTATGGAGATTCAAAGTTTAAATCTCCAAGTATAAAAGACAAGTCCAGAAGTGAGAGACGACTACTGCTTCAATCACTGCCTACACTCGCAAACATCCTAAGTTAGAGATTCCTTCGACAAAGCAAACAAGTGATAAAGTAGTCAGTTGAGAGCACGGGATAAAAGTGTATTCAAAGCTCTCAACAACCAGGAGTGTCTTCCATTGAATAGCTGACACTGCCTTTAAGAGATTCCTTGACTTGGGTCAAGAATCCAATCATTGGGATACCTTCCATCCTAGGAAACATCCAGCAGTCACATCTCTGAAAAGGGATTGACTCCGACCAGCATATTGCCGAAAATAGACAAGTTCGGGAGAGAACTTTAAAAGCTCCCCTAGCAACGAAGGACAAGTTTTACGATGGTTTGCCCTTGACTTGGCCGGAGCTGCAGCTGTCAGAGAAGAACGAAGTAACGGAGGAAAGTTTTGTAGTGGTCGGGTCGAAAGTTCACCGCCTACTACAAGTGAAAGGCGAATCCTTGTATTTCGTATACTTTCTTAGTGAAATTCTTAGCATTTCGGCTAAGGAGTGGACGTAGATCATCTATTTGATCGAACCACTATAACTATCGTGTCTCTTTACTGTTTTATTGATTTACTGTTTCTAGTGCTTGTTTTTTAAACCTAGCAACCAAGTTGCTAGAGTATAACTTGAAGAAACCCTAATCCTACCTTGAGCTAAAACTACTTTGATAAAGAGGAACTTAAGTGCAAGTGAACGTTAATATTCCGATGTATTTTGTGTGTGATTGTTGTTTGTATTCACCACGATGACTCTGATCTTGGGACCAACAGATTCCAGATGCTGAGATTCCAGCTACTGAGATCCAGAATGCTGAGATTCCTGATGTTGAGATGCCGAATGTTGAGGTACAAAATACTGAACCTCAGGTGATTGCTGAGGAAAATGCTCTAGCAGACAACCATCTAACAAACAATGCTAACGATGAAACCCCAGCACCCAGCAACCTAAAACCAAGATGGCTATGTGACCATCCTCTAGATGCTGTCATTGATGACGTCAATGATCCAATAAGGACGCGACAAGGGAATGCGATGCTAGCATCTTACATATCGCATGAAGAGCCTACCAAGATTGAAGATGCTTTACGATCTCCAGATTGGGTGAATGCTATGCAGAAGGAGCTAGCTAAGTTCACGCGCAATCATGTATGGGATCTAGTAGACAGACCCGAGCATCAAAGCGTCATTGGAACGAAATGGGTTTTCAAGAACAAGAAGGATGAATCAGGAACAGTCATTAGAAATAAGGCATGTCTAGTTTCCAAAGGATACAGACAATGCGGGGGACTGATTATGATGAGACGTTTGCTCTAGTAGCCCGACTCGAAGCAATAAGGTTGTTTCTCGCATATGCTGCCCATAATGAGTTTTCAGTTCTGCAGATGGACGTGAAAAGTGTCTTTCTTAATGGTGAGCTCAAAGAAGAAGTGTGTGTAGAGCAACCACTGGGCTTCGAACAAGGAAACCAAGTCTATAGGCTCAGGAAAGCCTTATATGGTTTGAAGCAGGCACCACGGGCGTGGTATGGAACTTTGTCCAAGTTCCTGCTGGACAATGGCTTCAAGAAAGGGAAGATTGATCAAACTCTCTTTCGAATTAAGGATGAAGGAAGCATATTACTTGTGCAAATATATGTCGATGACATTATTTTTTGCTCTAAGAATCCAATCTTGTGTGAAAAGTTTTCAGAGCTAATGCAAAGTAATTTCCCGATGAGTATGATAGGGAAGATGTCCTACTTTCTGGGACTTCAAGTTCAGCAATCGAGTGAAGGGATCTTTATACATCAGAGGAAATATACAAGAGATCTCATTGCTAAGTATAGTCCAAAAAAGACGAAGAGCTTAAGGATTCCCATAAGCATGAGCTGCCATATTTCCCTTGATGAGGGAGGAGAACCTATGAATCCTACACTTTATAGAGGTATTATCGGATCATTGCTTTATCTAACAGCTAGCAGACCCGATATTTCCTATGTCGTAAGAATTTGCGCGAGATATCAAGCAAATCCCAAGAAGTCGCATTTGGACATTGCTAAGCGGATAATCCGATATCTCAAATGCATAGAAGGTCTATGAATTTGGTATCCAAGGTCTGATGGGCTAGCACTCAGTGGTTATTCAAACTCAGACTTTGGAGGGTGCAAGATTGATCGGAAAAGCACGAGTGGCACCTGCCAATTCCTTAGACACAAGCTCATAAGTTGGTTTAGCAAGAAGCAGCACTCGGTGGCGACGTCTACAACAGAAGCTGAATATGTAGCAGTCGCAAGTTGTTGTGCTCAAGTATTGTGGATTCGGCAGCAACTACAAGACTATGACATTTCTCCAGAATGCGTGTCAATCTACTGCGACAACAACAGTGCTAGGTGCATTACGAAGAATCCTGTTCATCATTCCAGGGCGAAGCACATTGATATTCGACATCATTTCATCAGAGATCATCAAGAGAAGAAAGATATCGATGTTCAATATATATGCACAGAAGATCAGCTTGCTGATATCTTCACTAAACCGCTTGCTGAGGCTAGATTTAAAGAGTTATGTCTGAAGTTGGGCCTCATGGAGTTTGAAAATGATGTGGATTAATGAGTTCAAACTCTCATTCTTTCGGGATTTCTGGAAAAGAGGGAGAAAAATGTACCCAGCTTACGTTTTTAAGTTGCTGAAGTTTTGTTGCTGAGATATGATTGCTAAGCAAATGGTTGCTGAATCCAAGCTCTCATCAGTTCCTAAGGAGTGTGATATTATAACAAGGAGATCAGGCATTTGCTAGAGATTGAATGTTGAGTCCAAGCTCTCAGCATTTCATCAATGCTGTGTTATAATATTCAACAAGTAGCAACAAGTAGCAATAAGTGGTACAAACGGTTGCTAGAAAATAATTGTAGAGTCCATGCTATCAGCAGTCAATATATGGATGGTAGAATATGAATGATGAGTCCAACATCTCAGCAGTTTATGCGCTTGCTAAGGATCTCAATGCTAGCAAGTTGCTGAGTCCAAGCTCTCAGCAATCTCCGACTCTCTCTCAGAAAGTCAAAGCGCGAATATTTTGAATTTCAAATCCACTAAGTGCATGTGACACGATGCATTTAATGCGTGTAACAGGCGGAGACAAACCGGGAGACGACACGTCAAAATCACTCGAGCATTTTGGGGCGTGGGACACCATACGAAACATCTCCGATCTCCTAAACCATCGATTAGATTTGAAGTGGTGTTCCCCCAACCGACGGATCGATTACTCAGAAGGCATAAACACAACACTTCGTCAAATTTGTAAACCTTCTACACTTTGAATCTTCGAATCCCTAGCTCTCAAATCCAAATTCTCTAAAAATTCTCCCAAATCTCTCAACTATGTCTACCCATCCTGAATCCCCCTCTCACTCCTAAATGTCTGATTCATCTACTAAGTCCCCCACTCATACTCAAGCTCCTATTGCTGCTACTCCTCTTCATGAAAGACATTTACCTGAGTTTACTGGGATCTTTAAGAAGGAAGATATTGAAGATGAGATTCCGTATGCTCAACTGGTCACGCTCGTGAGGAAGAAGGAGCAGTCTGGCCTTTCAAATTCTCAAAAGAGGGTCGCACAGATAATGAAGGATCGAATCCTTTATACGCCTCTTGCCATTCCTCAATTTCCAGTTTGGGTGATGGACACCCTAGCGAAGGAACAGGTAGTCGAATACCTGTTTGTTGAACCGCTGAGGTTTCGACCTCACATGGTTTCTGAGTTTTATGCGAGAGCTGTTATAGCAGAAGAAAATCAGAAGTCTTTCAAGACCTCTATTTTTGGCACAATCATCAAGGTAAATGCTAAAGTTCTTGCAAAAAAGTTTGGACTTCACAACTCCGGAGAGCATGTCGCTAGAAACAAAGTCAACGACACAGACAAGATGAAGGCTTGATGGAATTTGTGGAAGAAGCCCGACTTAAGTAAGGAAATCCCCTGGAAAGTGGTCACACCTATCAATCAGCTATAGGATGAGTACCGACTCCTGGTTGAACTCGTGATCAAAATGTAACAATGCGGCGCAGGGTCGTATTCGGAACTGTTTGCCAAGAAATACGCCATGATGATGGCGTTGGTTGATGGGATCAACGGGAACTGGGCTGAATTTTTCTTTGAGCGTTGGTTGGATCACGCCAAGAAAAATTTGAAGATTAAGAAGGAGGGGATCTTCACATCCAATGTCAACTTTGGGCTGAAGATCAGCATGTTCATTGAGATGTACTTCCATAAGTCCAAACTTGACAGAGGTGAGACACTACTCCCTACTGATTTTATTCCTCAAACGAAGAAGAAGCCAGCTCCTGCAGACCTTTCTTGCCCATACATGCTGAAGGGGAAATCAAATATCGACCCCAATGTCCCTACATCTCCCGATGATGTTCATCCAGCCGAGTTAGCAACTCAGCAATTGGAGCACGCAATCGCCTTAACTCCTGAGGAAATTGTTGTTGCCAGGAAGGCTGCTGAGATAGCAAGGTGCTTCCAGGACCTTGCTGATATAGAGAAGCTAGGAGAGCTTCCCGCTGAGCAATTGGGTCCACTCACTGCTGAGGTACCTAAGAGGAAGCGAACAGATGTTGCTTCACCGGAGAAGAAGCGGATGCGAAGGAGACTTGTCAAAGCCTCTGAGAAAGAAGCCTCTGAGAAAGTCCCTGCTGCTGAGGAGCAAGAGCAAGTAACTCCTCTCTCTGCTAAGCCATTTTCTGAACGATTAAAAGCAGTAAGGGAGAAGAATAGGAAGAGAAAGAGGAACAAGAAAGAGAAAGAGAAGAAGGAATTCAAGAAAGTGATGGAGAAGATCACTTTTGACGCAAGGGACAGAAATTTTGAGCAAGTTAAGGAAGCTGCTGACAAGCTTGCGTCTAAGAAAGCTGCTGACAAGCTTGCAGCTAGGGAAGCTGCTCAGTTGCTAGAGCGTGCAGCTCAGGAGGCTACTAGGTTAGCAGCAGAGCATGAAGCTCGTGAGGCTGCTAAGCTAAAGAAAGGGAAACAAGCTGTTGAAGTTCCCACCACCACCCCTTTGCTAGAACACGATGCCTTGTCCGACAAGGACTTAAGCAAACTGTTGGAGGTAAGAGTATTTGATGCTCCTGCACGCCCTCAAGGCCAGGGAAGCTTTGTCATCAGGGAGCCTGCTACTGTGCAAGGCGTTAGCAGTAGTGCTCCGCCTGAGGGACGTCAGGATGTGAATGTTGGAACTTCTGGACCGGGACTGAACGCAAAGGTGGAGACTAGCATTTCTGGAAGAGCTGAGGGTCCAAGTGCTGCGGAGGAGCTTAGCACTGCTATTCCCTCATCTGCTGAGCCGATGCAAGAGGATGAACCAGATGAAGGTTTTTTGGCCTCATGCTATTCAGAATCTGATTCCGGTGGAGAATCAAAAGTTGTCTATGATGCCAGATTCCTTCGAAAGATTCCTACAGGAACCAATGAGGTGCTAAGAATCCCATTCACTAGATTGCCTGGAAAGAGATTCAAGACAAGGAGAATAGCACAATGGTGTGCTCCAGTCTTTCTCGAAGAAGAGGTAAATTCTGACCTCTTTCCTATGATTTCTGAGATCGAGGAGTTTGCCTGGCTGAGATCGAGAGAGACATTGCCAATATCTTTTATGTTGAGTTGGATGAGACAACGAAGGAAGGGAAGGTGTTAAGCAGTGAATTGAGGCGATGGAAGATGTATGATTACATCATGCATCAGCTGTGTTTTGAGAAGAGGATGTTGGTGATAACCACCAAGGGTCTTAACTACTGGAGGAAGGAAGAGCAATGGGCTAATGATTGGATCAATCAGGTGCCTGGCACCAAGAAATTCTCAGATAAACAAGTCCTTGCTAGACTTCAAGCTATTCTAGTCCACCGCATGTTCTCTACTTCCCAATCCCTAACTAAATCCACTTTTGCTCTCGATGGTCACTCAGATGCTCGAATTGAGCTCTCCAAGCGCCAAGCTAGAGCCGCTGCTGAATATAGAAGGCGTCAAGCTGAATATGAAGCTCAGAAGAAAGAGAGGTTGCTGGCTAGGATGGTTGCTGAGCGAAAGAAAGAGGAGCTAGAAAAGAACAAGTGTCGAGAGCCGACCGCACATCTTAACACCCAAGAGCAGATGCTTGTCCATTTCTTAGAAGATGATATTTTGGAAGTGACAAGAGCTGCAAGAACTACTGAAATAGAGGAAGCTAAGGCGGTCGAACTTGCTAAGGCTCAGGAGGAAGCCTGGAGAATAGTGGAGGCCGAGCGCTTAGCAGAAGAAGCTCAGTACATTGCTGCACATGCCGATGAAGCAAAGGCTGCTGACCTTGCTGAGGCAGAGGAGAAGGCATGGAGATTACTGGAGGCCGAGCACATAGCAGTAGAAGCTCAGTACTTAGAAGTGCAAGGCGAATGGTGTCAAGAGGATGCTATGGATGTTGAGTCGATTACCGAAATTCATGCGACTGCTAGTGGCAGAGAGCTTGTGCTAACAACTTCTTCATTCGATGCACTGCCTGTAAGTTCTCATAATTTCCACTCCTATTTGGATACTGTTGTCCAATATGCTCTCCAACATGCCCTTTCCACTACCATTCCCATGGCCATCAATGAACGAGTGGCTATGGAGGTTGCTGAGGTAAGACAAGAAGTGGCGGAGGTGCGAAATGAAGTTTCTGAAGTCAGGGAAGCAGTATCAGAGGTTAAAGAAGATGTGTCTGGAGTGAAGAAGAATATGGAAGTTATGAAACAAGAAGTAGCTGAATCTCAGCAAAAGCTTGTACAAAGTGTTCACTCCTTTTCATCAACCTTTTTGGTTGCAATCAAAGAAGGGGAAGAGAGGAGAACTGCTGAAGCTGAGAAGAGGAAGAAAGAAGAAGAAGAGCTAGCTGCCAAAGAAGAAGAACGCATGCTAGCAGAAGAAGAGTTGAAGAAGAAGGAGGTAGAACTCAAGTTAAGGAAACTTGAGATGGAAAACGAGAAACTTGCTAAGAAATTGGAGAGGGAGGCTGTTAAGCGAGAAGCGAACAAAGCGCTATACGACAAATTCATGCAGATGGCTATGAGCAAATTCGATGAATATGATAAGAAGCCTGCTCCCGACTCCTGAGGCAAAAATTGAATATGTTAGCAAGATTTTTGAAATCTTTTTGCTGTTTCAGTTTTGATGTACTTGTAAACTCTCAAATCATAAATATGAAACTTAATCAGATCTAGACAATTACTCATTGTCCACTTCTGACTTTTTGTGTGTCTTACTTGATATACACTATCCGTGTATTCAACGAAATTGCATGTGGATGCTGAGTTACTTATCTTGTGATTGGTGGTAAATGCTTGCTGTTTGATTGGGTGCTAGGTTCTCTAGCATATTCCTAAGAAGCATTTTACTTGTGTTTTAATCGAGAATATTTCCCAGCTTTTATTGAGGGGGAATTTATTTGAAACCAATCCTTGCTAGATTTAAGTTGGTTAAATCCTGAGCAAGACTGCTAGAATAGATCTGATACTTGTATTAGAAATACTTGTAAACACAGAAATTTTTCCTTCTTAGATTCAGCAATTGATAGTAGGCTTTGATCGCACCAAAAAGGGGGAAATTGTTGGGAATTATTCTGGAAATTATTCCTAGATTTATGTTGTAAATCTCCCTTTAGATCAAATTGTAAAGGTTTTGCTGAATCAAAGCCTGCCTTAGTTTGGTCTATCATTGCTGAAGTCTAGATAGTCTAGCAACTCTTTGTAAAGTCCTGTTTAGGAAATATTTCGAGTTGTAATAGATTAGAAGTACTTGCGGAAGATTGCTGAAGGATTCAGCAATTGAACTGAAGACTTCGGAAATTCTGGATGCTAGGAGCGTTCTCAGCAGTCAAGAAGATTGCTAAGAGAAGTCAACAGACAGAGATGACTGCTAAGGAAGTAGTTGTCAAGTGCTGAGAAGAATGACTGCTAAGGAGTTAGTAGTCATATGCTGAGAAGAATGCTAAGCAAGGAAATATCCAGCAACGACTGCTAAGACTACCGTTCTGACAAAAGGTACAACCAAGGACGAATAGCCTTCCCGAAGTAGGTAAAAAGGCATTGTACCACGCCCAAAAGGATGAAAAAGCAAGTAGCTCTTTTGGACAAAGGAGACGTTGTGTTTAACGGGTCTGGAGATTCAAAGTTTGAATCTCCATATATAAAAGAGAAGTCCAAAACAGAGAGAACTACTGCTACTGCTCATACAACTCGCGAAAGACTAGTATTGTGAGTTTAACTTTTACAAGCAAACAAAAAGCAAAAGGAGTAGTCGATTGAGAGCACATTAAAGAGACAAGAAGAATCTCAAAGCTCTCATTAGCAAGTGTCAAACATTGAATATCTGACACTGCATTCAAGAGGATTCCTTGACTTTATTCAAGAATCAATCATTGGGATAACTTCCATCCTATGAAGCATTCAGCAGTCACATCTCTGAAAAGAGATTGACTACGACGAGTTGTTGCCAAAACCCCCAGGAGAGTTCATGAAGGAACTATAAAAGCTTCCATTGCAGCAAGGTTAAGTTTTACGAAGGTTCGCCCTTGATTTAACCGCAGCTGCCGAAAGATAGAAGTAATAGAGGATAACTTTGTAGTGGCTGGCTCGAAAGCTCACCACCTGCTACAAGTGACCGGCGATTCCTTGTACTTTGATATATCTTTTTAGTGAAATTCTCAGTGTTCGACTGAGGAGTGGACGTAGATCTTTGAGGATCGAACCACTATAAACCTTGTGTCTTTCTTTACTATTTTATTGTTTCTACGTGTTGATTTAAAACCTAGCAACCTCAAGTTGCTAGAGTATATCTGAAACAACCTTAACACCTACCTTGAGTTAAATATTTGAAAAAGAAACTAAGTGCAAGATACTTAAACATTCCGCTGCTTGTTAAGTTAGTCTTCCGCTGCTTTAACAACGACTCTGATCCGGTACCAACATAGACCATATCATGATAGGGCACGCAGTTCACCATATCCCTAATGGTCTCAACGGTGACTTCCAAAGTGGCCCCAAGAACCCTTTGTTCCTCCCAACCGGCAAGGAGGACCGAATCTCCCACAATCTTGGGTCGTTCAGGCTCGAGATCAACTATGTCTACCTCGACCTTCCCCTGGGTAGCCTCGCCATCGCAGCAGTTCGTTCTAACTAAAAATCAACTCCGATAACATCCTCTCATCAGAAGACTTGGGTTAGACCCCCTATCAAGCTCTTTTACCACCCTACTCGTCTCTGGCTTCTCTAAGGTCTGGAAAAGAAGGTCTCAATTTAGGCTCATGTACGTGGCCGCTTTTGGCTACCGTGGAGGAGGAGTGAAAGGCAACATGAGATAGAAGCTACGATCAGAACCCAAACCCTCGTGGTTTTGGGAATCAGATCCCGATGAAAAAGACATTGTAAAAGTTAAGGGTTAAATAATTTAAGGTCATGGGTTAGAAAACCTAAAAAGAAAAAGAAAAGAGGGCGACAAGCTTCGATCATCCCAACACCAAATCATACCAGCCCCGGAGGCACATAGAACCCAGCCAAGAACACCGAAGATCCAAATGTATCAAAAAGAAGAAAGAAAAGCAATAAAAAAAACCCGAGTCGAAGTACTTTAGAACGTCGGAAAATCAAATTAAGCGTGCGACTGATCACCGGTAGAAGAAGAATGATCATCGAAGGAAAGAATTGCAATGGAGAAAGAAGAAGAGGTTTTGGGAAATAGTGACCGAGAAATGAAGGAAGTGACAATTAAAGGAGCAGCGCCTGTTCAACTCCTCGTAACCATCCCCGCCACGCGCGCTTATTACGTATTACCATTGGCAAGGAGGCAAAACTCGAAAGCGGATCAACATGTTGAACCACCACACACGAAGATAAGTTGACCACCCGTACATCTCCAAACACAAGTTCGACACAAACATCGCTTAGCAGGGGCTCCGACCCTAAGAGGAGCACACAACGTGCTTAGCCACGAACTAATTAGCACCCTCAAGAGGGTTGAACTCATCAAAGACCCCGAAAGACAAGTCAAGACTGCTCGCCGGGGCTCCCCAAATAGAACACATTATGCACGGAATAGTAACCCAATTGTTCCACCCCCCAAGCTGTGGTTTCAGGCCCACAACTACAGCCTTTGTACCGACTTCTCGGGGTCATACGAATACTGAAGGACCACCCATAGAGGAAAAGTCCCCGCAGTTGAGGAGGTGCTTATGGGCACCTCTAAATACCAGGTCTCCCTCAAGCCGGGCCTGAAGGGCACACATCCTGTAATAGTAGACCATCTTATGAGGTGGGCACACACAATATCATTTGAACTGTTCGACTCCATGAGATCTCCCACTAGAGCCTCATAGAGTCAAAGGGGTTATTATTGTTGGGGTCACAAATCAAACGACCAATCTCGAAAGCCCAAATAGGCCCACCAAGCTGCAAGTCCAACCGACTGCGGCCCGACCCAAGCAAGAAGTAATTCGATAATGAACTACAAGTCCAAAGTAGTTTGCCGAGGAGAGAGAACTCATGAGCAGGACGACTAGAGAGGAGCTACCTCAGTCGAGCTGCACAATGGTCAAGAGAAGATCCAGATAAAGTCGTGGAGGCTTCAGAAACCACCTACGGCAGAAACGTTGCAACGACCCTGAGAAGATTCGCTAACTACCCGCAAAAGCTCTGGCACACACTCTGGAAACCCTAGGGCACCCTTAAACTCTATATAGGCACTTGTAGGACAAAAATGGGCATCTAATTATTTTTAAGCTTACTCAATATTCGCATACTAATTTTGCATTCTCTTTCGAGTTGTCGACTACACCTCGCCGGAGCTCGCTTTGTCCTGTCCGGTCATTTGAATAATTGTTTTAATCTTGCTTCTTATTTATATTATACGATCTTGCGTTGTTTATTTATTTGTCCGGTTACTTTAAGTTCTCAGCCATTACTTATCGCATATTTGCATCGTCTTACTACATCTGTTCTATTCATACTGTCGGTCATTGTTGGCTATTTCCTGCAACTTTGAATTATTTGGATCAATAGTTCCCGGGGCTCGTATCTTTACAAATCAAACATCAACATTGCACATATTCAAAATTACAAGTTCACTCAAAATTATAATGCATGCCTTGAATCTATATAATCATTTTTATTAAACATGAATAACATTTTTTAAACCAATTGTTAACGTATTCGAAAATGTTATTATGATAAAAAAATGTTATATGCTATTTATATTTTACAAATATATAAAATAAAACATGATTGAGAAATCTATTATCGAAATGCAAAAAATTTATATGAGATTGACTCATGCTTTTTTGTTAGATGGATTTAAAATTAATCATATATTTTAACCGAATTTATTTAATTTTTATTCAGTAAATAATTTATTTTTCATGTATTGTTGATCCAATACATCGGGTTTTTATTTTATTTTCAGTTGTTTGAGGAAAATTATGATGATATATTCCTCTAACTAGAAGATGTATTTTTCATCAGTAAATAATATATTTAATCTTTATTAACTAAGTATTATAATTTTTAGTTATAATTGTTTATCAGTTCATAAATAATTTCATTGACGTTAGATGATGCAACTAATTCTTATATTCTAAATAATATATGCAGATAAAAATGATGTACTTAGTCAAATTAAGAAAATGATGTGTTGATTATTTCAATAAGAATAACATCATAATATATTTAAATAATGTATTTAATCGAAGACAATCATGTATTTAATTTACCAAAATAATATATTTAATGAATTGATATACTTTTTGTGAAATCCATCTCAAATAATATTTGAATGACAGATCACAGATCTCTAACAAAACCATAAACTAATTCCTAATTTTTTTGGCATGAGATAGTTTTAAACATAATCCATTCTCTCTATGTATATACATATATATTATTCAAAATAGAAGGTTGTGGAGAGGATATCATTTGATAAAGTATTGAATTAGATAGTTCTGATTTTCTCAAATCTTGGGATAGATTCTAACATCATGTGTATCTATATTTTTAATAATAATTCGATCCGATTTAAGAGAAAATGAAGGACTCTATATAACCGCACACACATTTCTCTCGTATACACTCTCCTTCCTTAACAGAAATCTTCGTTCTCTCTCATGTAGATTCGGGAAACAGCAACAACATATTTATACACAGTCGAAGCAAAAGAGTTACTTGTCGCCGTCTATAAATTTGAAGCACAAGTACTCACTTGAAAACTCCGATGATCATTGTCAAAATCCACCAGTGATCATCTAACAATTTCCTTTGATCATTATGAGCTATTCGGGATTTATGGGTCTGGCGATGGGGATTTTGATGGGTTTTTGAGACCAGATTTCACGTGGGTTTTAGGGCATCTTATGCTTCTTTTGCATGTAAAAAACTTTTGGGTTTCTTGATCTGTTCGTGTAATGGAATGCAAAGAACATGTGGTGCAATACTCTTTTTTTCAGCAGTTTTTTTTATTTTTTATTTTTTTAAAGAGAATCAAACTTGATCTTTAGTGTAATTGAATGATTGAAGAATTGAGTTCTTTTTGGAAATCAGATCAATTAGATATGGGATGTGTTAAAATTGGAATTTTCATGTTTAATGTGTATGATTGTGTTAATTATTACTGTCATCATTCACTGATTTAGTTTTAACCTTGTGGGTGTGAGATTCTGAATTTCTTTCTGCTTTGGCTGATCTTTGTGGAGGTTTTGGCATGCTTTATTCAACAGTACTCTTGATCACACTTGGCTTGTACCTTTTTGTAGTGGAGATGGAGTTGATTTGGGCTTGTGTGTTGCTCATTGCTAAAGTGATCAAACTACCAAGTTGTTTGTTAGGTCTTTGTTTCAATTTTGATCGTAATCTTGATGATATCGTTGTAGTGAAAGTTCTGAGCTTCTGTTTGCCTTATTTGTAATGCAGGCTTGATACGATAGACCTAAGCAACTAACTACTAGGTACTGAATCTCTGTCATTTTACTTGATGAGTTTAGAATTTTCTGATTGTGAAAGCTTGCAGTGTGTTGTGATCAATATATCTGTTCTTGCCAAGTCAGAGATAGAGCTGTGCCCATGGATGCCTCTGCTGTTCAATATCACAACACTAGAGAGAAGATGATCTTGCCTCTCGCAACTCCACCTGAAACACATCACAGGCAGCAACGCCATTGCTTTGGAAATGCAATCCCCGGGGAGTTCCCTCTGTCTGATATCCCCACCATTGTTATCCATTTCCTCTCTGCTTACAATTTGGGTCCACAAGATCATGCAAGACTTGAGGCAAGTGTGTTTTTCCATAACTGGCATTAGAATGGATTGAGCTGTTGATTGAATCATAATACTTGTTGCAGGCGACATGCTCCCTGTTTAGGCATCCCGCTGGCTTTGACCCCTATGAAGAACTCTCGTTGGCAGAGCTTGCAGCACTTCATATGTGCGAGAAGAGGACCATTTTCAAGTCAATGACAGTAGAGCAACGACAATGCTTGAAGCAAAGGTGTGGGAGCTCTTGGAAACTAGTCTTGAGGTACCTGCTGGCTGGAGAATCATGCTCGAGGAGGGAGAAGTCGCAGGCAATAGCCGGTCCAGGTCACAGTGTAGTTGTGACTTCTAATGGAGCTGTATATTCATTCGGTGGAAACAGCTTTGGACAGCTTGGGCATGGAAGCACAAATGACGAGCCTCGTCCTCGACTGATTAGGTCATACGAATTGATAATGCAAAAGCTCATAAACTCTTTATAGAAGGTTGACTCGATTAGAAGAACTTACTGCACTTGTTGTGATACAGATCTCTGTGCGGAGTCCGCATCACTCATGCAACGGCTGGGAATGGACGAACAATGCTGATAAGCGATGAAGGACGTGTTTATGCCTTTGGGAGAGACATATTCGGGGATGTTGAATCTGGCCATCTAGTAAATGACATAGTAACTGCCCCTCGGCTAGTTGAATCATTGAAAGATATATTTGTAGTCGAAGCTACTATTGGGAATTTCTTTACTGCTGTCTTGTCAAGAGAAGGCAGGATTTACACATTCTCTTGGGGAGATGAGCACAAACTCGGCCATCAATCAGACCCTCATGATCTCGAGCCCAGGCCATTGTTGGGGGCCCTCGAAAATGTACCTGTGGTTCAAATTTCAGCTGGATACTGCTACCTTCTTGCTTTGGCTTGTCAACCTGGCGGCAGAATGTAAGTTCATCAAATTTTTCAAATTTCAGACATCATATATATATATATATATTTGTAATTATATATTAACCACCTCACAGTTGTTAACAAATAGCATTGCATTATCTTTTGTAATATAGTGCATTATATCGCATGCAATGTAGCATTATCCTAAAAACTTAACACATGACTATCGCACTGCATTTTCTATAATAGTTTTGTGCATTATCTTTTGTAATGAACCAAGTTTGTCCAGAAAATGCAACTAGTTTGCCTTTAGGTTGTGATTGTGAGCATGGTATGACAATGCACGTAGGATTTTTGTCGAAAATTGAATGTTGAAGTGAACTTGTTTGCTTTGTTTGTCTTTAGGTTGCCATGGTAGCTACTTATGAATTGCATACCTTAAACGTCGTTGTTATATTCTTCGTGTAATGTTATTAGGTCCGTATATTCCGTTGGCTGTGGACTCGGGGGAAAGTTGGGGCACGGCACTAAAACTGATGAGAAGCAGCCGAGATTAATCGAGCAGTTCTTGACACTGAATCTTGAGCCCGTTGCCATTGCAGCCGGAACTTGGCATGCTGTCGTGCTCGGTAAGGACGGGAGAGTGTGTACATGGGGCTGGGGACGGTACGGTTGCCTGGGACACGGGACTGAAGATTATCAACTGATCCCCAAAGTAGTCGAATCACTGAGCAATGTCAAAGCAGTCCATGTTGCAGCAGGGGACTACATGACCTTCGTCGTCTCGGACGCTGGCCACGCCTACTCTTTTGGATGTGGACAGTCCTCTAGCCTCGGACTCTACACTGCTGATGATGAACAACAGGTTTGATGTCCCAATCCTCATCTAGATTAGGCAAGGATCAGTAATTCACGTTCATGTCCGATTGCAGGGAAACCGGAGCATGAGCGTGCTACGCCCGGAGCTCGTAACTTCACTGAAGCAGATGAAGGAAAGGGTTGTGCACGTAAGCCTCACAAAATCCATATTCTGGGATTCACACACTTTCGCCCTCACCGACACCGGCAAGGTGTACGCATTTGGTTCTGGTGGCAAAGGGCAGCTGGGCGTGGTGCTGGCTGCTGACCAGACGGAGAGGGCGAAACCCGAGCGCGTCGACGTGAGTCTCGGTTAACTTCTGCCCCTACTACTACCCTCTTACCATTGAACCTTGCATTGCTTTAGATGTAGATATATGTGTAAGGGCAGGCAGAATTAAACTCAGACCAGAAGATAGTTTCTTTATACATTTTCAACGTTTGCTTCTCTAACTTATTGTTTTCATTGATTGTTTTTCATTATCCATTTGTTTGAATCTCTGCTAATATTATTTTTATTTATTTTGATTTAAAGTTATGAGATTTTTTTTTTTTTAATTATTTTTGAATTGTGGTAGTATTAGTAATATGAAAGTTATCGTTTCATATTAGGTTCCTGTGTAAGAAAAAGAGTTAGAACAAGAAAAGTATCTCATCTATAATCGAGAGATTGAGTCCCAAAAATATTTAGATGTGTTAGCCTTCTTGCTTACTAGTAAGAATACAGAATGATATATGACTAGAAGTAGCAATAAGTTATTTTGACCGATTGGCATAAACTATTCTTCAAATGTTTGGTTCAATCATTTATTTTTAAAACTGATTCAAATATGTTTCATAATTTTTAAAATTATTAATTTATATTTAAGATTCTTATAATGACTTTTTTTTTATATGTAGTAATTAGTTAATAGGATATTTTTCGTGTTTAAATATTTAACTTTGTTTAATTATTTAACCTATCAATTTTAGGTTAAAATAAAAGTATGTGGGTTCAAATAACTTTTATAATGAGAATCAATATTTCAAAATAAAATTAGATATTATTCTTGAAGACTTTTAAGAGATATGCATTATTAGAATCAATAAGCATTATTGTTGATTAATAAAATACGTAGCAAATAAAATTTTGAAAGCAATCACTAGCAACTTTTATGTGATAATAATTAATCACATTTCAAACAACTACTGTTTAAGTCTTTAAGACTAATCTCATTTACAATACTAATACTAAATCCAATTTTTCTTTTGAGAAATTAAATTATGATTTGTAACCAAAAATAATAGGTTAAATCAATGGTTCTACTTTTCTAGTCTAGATCAATGCATATTAATCTATCTCGCTGAAATATAATATGAAAGAATCATGAAATTAAATGACAAAAAACTAGAAAAAAATGATGAGATTTGATTCTTGCAAGAGTCCAACCCACAAATTATATTTCCGAATGGTTAACAAATGCAAAAACGATTTCTCTGAAAATAATTGGAAAAAAAATGATGATCAAAATTCATGATAAACGGGAGCAAAAACGATGCATAAATCATCACTTTTTTCAATTTACCCGACCATATACATGTAATCATCATCGAATGATTTATAAGAAAAAGGAGCCAAAAACGCCGGCAGCGACTGTAGCTCCGACGGCGGCGGTGGCTTGGAGTGCCACGGCAGCGCTTTTAGTAGGTTGGTCGGATCGCGGCGCGAGATGCTTGAGTAATCCTTCGGGAATGGGCCCTTCGATAGGCGCACCTTTGGCGACGGCGCCGAGAGCCCCTAACAACTGGCTAGCATTGGTAATGTTCAGCCCGGCGCGGGCGGCCGCCGGAGCCAGGCTAGCGGCGGCGGCAGTAATGTTCTTTTCTCGGGCGGCGGCAGCAGCGGCAGGACCGTGGTTTTCCTGGGCACCGGCGCCGGCGGCAGGGTGGTTGTTATCTTGGGCGGCAGCCATCCCCACGACTGCGAAGAAGATGATGAAGGCAAGCACCACGGCTTGTTTAGCCATATTTTTTGGGTTTACAGAAGCGTTTTTCTTATTCTCTTTTTTCTTGCATATAGATTTTTTTTTGTGTTATTTCAGAGAATCGCAGCTCATGTGGAGATGAATTGCGATGATGAAGGTGGCGGAGGGAGTTATAAATGGTGGAGGTGGCAATGGAGTGCCGTATGTTGCGGGGGCGGAGAGGGGCTCAGACTCTCCATGTAAACTTCTTAAGACCATTCAAAATATTTTGAAAATTTTCTGACCACTAATTCTCGTTTTCTTTTAGAAGAGTCCATTTGGTCAATTTGATGCATTTATATAGTAGATATACGGGTATATTCTAACCAAGTTGAATAGTATAGTGTTGTGTTGTGACCCAAAAATGTTCATTTTCAAATCTATCAAAGAAGAAAGTCTAAAATTACAAAAATATTACAAGGCAAACTCTTCGGTCAACTAATATTTGACCGAACCACTCATTGGCCGAACCACTTTTGGACCAAACCGCTTCTAGACCAAAGCAAGTTGTTCGGTCAAGGTTGCAAGCCAAGTTGCTGAAGATTGTCGAGGTGATGTGAAAGCAGCTCAACCGAACGAACACAACTGTTCGAACTACCATTTCAGCTGAAAAGTTGTAATTTTTCATTTAAAGTCACCTCCATAGTGTTCAATTCCTATAAATAGGGTCTCATTTATTGTAGTAAACACATTGAATTCAACAATTAATACATCAAAGCAAGCAAGTTCTACTAGCAACAAAGTGTAACAGTTCTTATTCTACCTATTTTCCATTTTATTTCCAAATTATCATTTTATCAAGTACTCTTATAAATCAAACCACAAAAATTGAGCATTAATAATTGACGCTAGAAGAAGGGCACAATAAGAGAGAAAGATAAAGAAATGAAATATGGAACACAACAACAGTGAACCAGTAGGACATGGAGTTTTCTGAAGCAAAGTCGAGTTCGAGACCGAACTCAAAAGGTGAGAAGAAGAATTATGAAACCTACAAGAAGAAAATTGCAGGGTCACCCAAGAAGCCAAAGCTCTTCGGCGACAACTAGCCTTAAATCATAATGAGGGCCAAGACGAGACCCACTCAACGAGCCGCACCCATTTACCCGACCCAAATGAAGAAACTTCTCGCGTCCAGTCCGACGAACCCCGTATTAGTTGGACCCCGACCAGTGCAAGTGATTCGGGAGAAAAGATTAAGCTGCTCGAGAAACAGCTCAAGCAAATGCAAAAATTAATGTCCTTGATCTCGGGGATCCAACTCCTCCGAAGAGCATATCTTTAGAGAGTTATGCCGAATCTCCCTTCGCTCGAAGGATATCGGCCATACAAATGCACCAAGTTACTAGAAATCTGGTACCCTAGATGTGATGAGCTCAATCTTATGGGATATTCAGACTCAAACTATCGAATTGATCGGAAAAGCACCAGTAAACTGATAAGCTTGTTCAGCAAAAAGCAACACTCAGTTTCCACCTCGACTACAGAAGCCGAATATGTGGTGGTCGTCAGTTGTTGTGCAGTAGTCTTGTGGATCAAACAACAATTGAAGGATCATGATGTCAGTTCTGGTTGTGTGCCAATCTATTGTGACAACAACATCACAATGTGCTACGAAGAATCCAGTTCATCATTTCAAAATGAAGCACATTGATATTCGACATTAATTCTTTCGGGATCAAGTGGAGAAGAAGGATATCTCTATGGATTATATCCAAACAGAAGACTAGTTTGCGGATATATTCACCAAACCACTTCCTGAAGAAATATTCAGAGAGTTGAGCATCAAACTTGGTCTTCTTGAGTTTGATGAGATTTTACATAGGGCTGGCAATTTTTGACACGACACGATAACACGACACGAACACGCACGATAATAGCGAACATGAACACGACACGAACCCGTTAAGCTCAAACACGATAACGACACGACACGATAACAACACGACACGATAACAACACGACACGATAACGACACGACACGATAATGACACGACACGATAATGACCCGACACGATAACGATCTGCCTTACAGAAATTGCCAGGTGTACGCTTAGGACTAAAGAATTTTGATTCGACACGATAACACGACACGAACACGCACGATAATAATGGGCACGAACACGACACGAACCTGTTAAGCTCAAACACGAACACGACACGAACCCGTTAAGCTCAAACACGAACACGACACGAACCTGTTAAGCTCAAACACGATAATGATCCGACACGATAAGACACGACACGATAACGACCCAACACGCACGAATTGTCAGCCCTAATTTTACATGAGGAGGAATGAGTACCATCTCTCATTCTTGGTTTTCTGGTGAAGTAGCGGAATAAAAACGAGTCTAAGATCTCAGTTATGGCATTCAGAAGGAGAGATAAACTTGCCTCATATAGCAGTTTAATGGAGCCAGCTCTACCACGTCGACAATCATCTCGAAGCAAGAGACAAGTTTGCGAAGTCAGCAAACTTGGATGGGATGGGAGATTCAGAGCATCATGACCAAGTCAACACGCAAAATTAATGAGATTTTACGGCATCACAAGAAACGAATGAATAAGGAGCAGACACATGGAGGGTATTAGTAACCTTCATTGCAGACGCAAAATGAAAATTATTTCTCCTAAAGATTCGAGACGTTCAAAGTCCTAGGGGATCAGAATCGTCGAAGAAGTGAAAATTGTCACCTATTTAAGAAGGCCTTTGGAAATCCTCAAAGGTATCTCCAACATTCAGATTTTCTTTCATATTCCTTCAATGTCGTCTCTCTGAAACTCTCCAACTCCCAAATGGCTTTCTCACCATCCAACCGGAGATCAATCAAGATTTCCATGAGCAAAGAGATTTTGTTGTTGCTCATTTGGAAGGAAAGATAATCATTCTCATGAGGATCCTGTCTGAGATGACCTTCCGCTCTCAACGAGGGTTTTTACCTCATAGCTGAAGGGGCCAAAGGACGCCCTTACCTTTAGGCCATGTTTTTTTTCCTCATAAGTTATACGATGAATAGTCAGGTGGGTCTGCGGAGGATTTTCCTTCCGTCACAAGAAATAAAGGACTTCTAGATGATCCGACCAATTATGAGCTTCACCACATCTTCGGGTGAATCCTCAAGGTCCGATCACCCATTTCTCTTCACCCTCTTCTTCTCACTTTTGATACCATCAAAAAGGGGAAAGAAGAAAATTGGGGGGAGGAGTTAAGGAGAAGTCCAGAAGAAGCTTCGAGGAGAAAAGTGATATATGTTGCATATGACTTTCCTGCTTCTGGTCAAGCTTAACTTCAAGCAGGGAGCTAGTTGTAGCCTAGAAGAGTATAAGTTGATTCTAATACTGAGAAACAACTTGTGCTACACTTATGATAGTTAGCCTTGAGGAAAGAATGATGTTGGCACAGGTGGAGACTGATAGGGAGATCAATCCATCTGGAGCTCCGCCATAAACTAATGGTAAGACTAGTGGAGGCAATGATGAGGCAAGCTGACAAGTGTTGGGTCCTTCCAGAGTCCTATCACCTGCTTCAGGCGAGGGAGCTGAAGCGAAGCAGTCAGCACTCAACAGGGGACAAGAAGAAGATCAGACGTAGTCCCTGAAGCAGAAGACCAAGCTAATTGTTTTCATTGTACTTGTATTTTACTGCTTTCCAAAGTTGTAAGCAAATAATATAAGTCTTTGCTAATTTTGAAGACAATAACTCTTTGTCTCAAAGTTTCCACCTCAACTCAAACAGGTTTTACACATTCAAGTGTAATCAGATTTTCTTTTTTTCCCTGATAATTTAATCGACAAATATCTTTCACCAGTTAAGGGGAAGATTCATAGGGCAGGCTGTTAAAGATTTTTATTCCTCGAGTATTAGATCTTGTTAGAATATGCTTTGTAAACTCGAGAAACTAACTCTTTACCAGCTTAGTGGTGGTTTTTGACAACATCAAAAAAAGGGGAAATTGTTATGAAGCATTCCTACCTTATTTTGATTGTTTTAATGTGTCAAAGATTGTATGGAAACCACCAGATTAGGGAGTCTCTAGAATAGCTCTAGTTAGTACCAAACTTGTAAAGTCCTGTATAGGATAATAATTGAGTTGTAACAAAGTTGTTTAAGACAAACTGGATCAAGGGTGCAATCCACCATTTTGGACTACGTGAGGAGAAACTAGAATTGGCTACTAGTTTGGAACTGGCTACCAACTTGAAACTGGAATTCAAACGAAATGGTGGAAGACACCAGTTTGGCCCTTTTCAGATTATCAAGATTAATTTCTGAACAAGATCTTTACTCACGTATAGAGACAAGACATTGGAATGCTCTTTAAGACCAGACTTTAAGAATGAAGATTATTTAAAATTTAGACATCTTGGTGTTTAACCAGTTTTAGTTCTTCGGACTAACGAAGAGCCGCTCAACTCGAGTTATATCTTGGTGTTCTTACTCTCTTAGTAACAGTTTATATCCATCTCTAAGCAGGAACTCTTACGGGAGTTTAGCCACAAGTTCGACGGTTCTGGGAAGAACCTTAAAGCTCTAAACTTCAGAGGAGGAGGCTGCGTGGTGAGCCCACACTCCAAGTCTGCGAAGCCTGAAGGAAGAAGAATTCCTGGGCGAGTGAGCTAGTGGACTGACAGACACTAACATTTGATAGCTAACGATAGATCGTGAGCTCTTTGTATTTTGTAAGCTTAGTGATTTCTAAACCTTGGTCTGAAGAGAGGACGTAGGACTTTAGGCACTCAACCTTTATAAATCCTTTTGCACTTTACTACTTTATTTATCTTCTTGCAATGATTTAAATCTCAACACATTCTCTGTGTTGAAGTATATCTGAATTTTGATTTAACCTTAACTCTAAAAAAACATTTTCTGAATCACAAACTGGTGAGCAACGATCAGTTTGTGACGAGTTAACCTAATTAAACAAATTTTCTCTATACATCAACTCTGATCTCAGGACTAACAATTAGTTATAAACTATCTCCTTTTTTTATCTTCTAAATGCATTATTATTTTTTTTTAAGAGATTGAGGGTATAGATCAAATGAATGGATGAAGAAATTATTTTTTATATTTAGTTTAAAATCTAATTTTAATAAATTTTTTTGGATGAAATCTATTATCTGGTGCTAAATGAGTAGCGAGAAGAAATATAAGACAACATGGAAAAGCATGAAAACTAAAAACTATGGAGTTTCACGGGCACGAAAATATCAGTTGAATTCTTATTTGCAAGCACTATTTTTAATTCTCTTTATGCCCCTAATTTCATATTTTTATCAACAATTTTTTTTTCTTTTACGTGCAACAACTACACTTAGATATGGTTGAAAATTTGGGTTATTTGAGTAAATTCCCCTTGATAAATATTTAATTTTTTATAGTTAAACATTTTTGTGGTATATATATGTTCTCAAATCCAAATTTCGGTGAGTGAGAAAGTGAACCACATATTGGCATATTATAATTTATGAGATAATTAATGTTCTCGGTAATCGACAACCGTTACATGAATCGCCATTGTCATAATAATGATATCAATTTTTAATCGCCGTGATAATGATGTCGGTTTGTAACCGATATACAATGATGACGTTTGTAACGTTACGTTATTAAGTGACGAAGCATAACTATCACGAGCACATTAATATTCCATTTGTAATGTCACAACATTACTGACGACATGTAACTGTCGAACATCATAATGTTTGGTTCGAAATCGTCGATCGTATTCATTGCTCGATCGTAACCCAAGGGTGAACTTGCCTATTTATAGGCATAAATAGGTGTGTTTTCAAGTTGATAAAAATGTGACGAAAATAGCCAGCCATCAACGGTTGGGCAAAATCCATCTCTTTCTCGATTTTTGCAAAACTTGCTTGCTTTCATGAAGCCGACCATTAATGACTAGTTCGAACACCAGGAGCGGTCTGATCCCTTATACGAAATTTTTTTAAAAATCTCGTTGGGGAGTCGAACCCACACAAGAACGACCATTTAATTGAACTCTAACTGTCGCCCGCTAACCCACTTAGCTACCGGGATTTCTTCTCACACACAGTACCAATCGCTACGATATTTTCTAAAAGAAAAGCTTCAATCGCATTACATACAGTGATTCAGAAAGAAGAAATCCATGCAAGATTTCGTACATCAAAACCCGTCATGTACAGTTTGGGAAGGGGTTTTGATTGATAAAAAAGAGGAATCTACTTCAACCGATATGCCCTTAGGCACGAATTTGTCCACTTTTCGGGGTCTCAAATGGGCGTGGAAACACATAAGAACTCTTGAATGGAAAGGGGATGTAACTCCAGTTCCTTCGGACTTTGTTGCCTACATGGCTACTTCTAGCAGCTCCCGAAGATCAGGAATAGCCTGCCAACCCTCTTTGAGTGTGCTTAGATTGAAACTTTCCTATTATAACGGGTTGTTTAAAAGGGCTCCCCGTCCTTCCATCATATATTCTACTTTTTCCTGGATACTCGGGTTCAAATACCCATGGATTCGTTGTTTGCTTACTGGCTTCATATAATTCAGAAAACACTAGTTTTCTGGAAGCTTCTTGTTCATATCTCTCATCAAAAGCCGCTATTCGGTAATGTCTGTCTAACAAACCCCCCGCTAACCCGAGCGAACATTCAAATATTTGTCCTACATTCATTCGTGAAGGTACTCCTAATGGGTTGAAGACCATATCAACAGGTTTTCCATCTTGCAGATAAGGCATATCTTGTCTAGGCAAAATTTTGGAAATGATACATTTATTTCCATGCCTTCCAGCTACTTTATCGCCTACTTTGATTTCACATTTCTGTGAAATATGTACACGAATCATTTCTGGATTATAACTAGAACCTCTTCTTTTCTGGATCCACCTCACATCAATAACCCGACCCCTACCACCTTTAGGGAGTTTTAAACAAGTTTCTTTTGAAGTAGATACCTGAATGCCGAGTATAGCCCGTAACAACCTATCTTCGGGGGCATACAAGGATTCTTTCACCATTTGGGGCGTTAATTTACCTACTAAAATATCACCCGTCTCTACCCAAGATCCCAACATCACAATTCCATTTTTGTCTAAATTTTGAAGTAAATGGGCTTCTAAATGTGGTATTTCGTTAGTGATCCTTTCAGGGCCTTGGCTTGTCACATGAGTCTGAATCTCATATTTCCGTATATGAAAAGAAGTATAAATATCTTCATATACCAAACGATCGCTAATGAGTACCGCATCTTCAGAATTGTAACCCTCCCACGACATATAAGCTACTAATACGTTTTTCCCCAAAGCAAGTTCGCCGCCAACCGTAGCAGCACTGTCTGCTAAAATTTGTTCTTTTTTAATGCATTTACCCCGCCGAACCTGGGGTTTTTTATGCATACAAGTATTTTTGTTGGAACGTTGATACATAACTAATGAAATGCTTAGAGTATCTCCATTCCCCGAGAAAAGGATTTTGTTAGTATATATATAAATGATCTTTCCCCCGCGTTCAGCTATAGCAAGAGCTCCTGAATCTAGAGTTGCTTGTCGTTCCAACCCAGTTCCAACAATGCATTTCTCGGACCGAGAAAGCGGAACTGCCTGGCGTTGCATATTAGAACTCATTAAAGCCCTATTCGCATCATTACGTTCAATAAAAGGAATGAGGGAAGCTCCAATAGAAAAATATTGGAAGGGAAAAATACTTCGAAGATGAACCCTTTCCCATGAAATAGTCAGGAATTCATGACAATATCGAGCTGGAACTATTGGGATTATATATTGAAAGCATATATGATTAAGTGTTTTGTACACTGGTCTTCATATATGTGTTGCCACAACAATGCTCGCTGTCTGATGAAACAAACATACAACGAACCATAATATCCTATTATCTCGCCTATAGGGATGACCATATGGTGTGTAGGAGATCATAGAAGATCATATGAGTCGTTTGACCTAGCGAGATATAAACAGTATCACAACTGACACAGTCCCTGGATAGGCTGTCGGTCAAAGCTGCGGCACATCGGTTCATAAGTGGGCTTATCCTAGCTACTTGATGTGTCGGTACATGGTTATGTATTGATGGGATCAACAGAGGGACGTGCCATTCTCATTGACATAAGAATGAGCCAGATCCCTAACATACTTCCTATGATCTTAAACCTAACTGAAGGATAAGGGGCACACACAGATTGACCGCACTTTGATTTATCATGGTGGCGAGTCTTACATGTACTCTTATACCCGTACTTTGGGTGTTGGCAATTTGTGCGTGGCCTGCTTAGTCTGGACGTTTAGGTAAGCATATCCGTTTCACGATGGTGACATTCCCTGAGGAGCTCACAAGGTTCATTATGCTAAACCCTGCAGGTTGAATTATTTAATTCAGGCATAAGTGAAAAGGAGTGAGTGGTATTACTCAGGAAATAAGAGATTAATTAATTGTGGCTGATTGTCATAAGCCAAATTAATTAATAAATGTCTAAAACCTTAAATATGTGGATCATGTTAGTTTGGTGCAACCCGTTCCTAATAACGTGGTAATAAAGGGGCGAGTCAACATTGTTACCGTGGTGAAGGTTAAAACCATGTTTTATTAATTAATTATGTTCTGGGTTGAACAAGGAATGATTAATTAATAAAGAGGGCCCACTTTATTATTTGCATCTGGTCCCTGGTCTAGCCTATGAATTGCTCAAGCCCATTAGGGTTAGGGTTTCTCAAAACCCTAACACTATATAAAGGCCTTTTCTCTATCAGATCACCAGAGACTGTTCAGTATATTGAAAATTGAGAGAGAGTGGCGGCGGCGATCCAGAGGGGGAAACTTGATCGATTCTCCAGATCTCGGATTCAACTTGGTAGATAATCCTCACCAGATTTCCAAGGAGCAAGGGAACAGATCAGAAGATAAGATCTGTAGGAACAACTGTTCATCACCGGCGTTCAGATTCAGATCCAGATCTATTTCATCGTTATTGGCTCCGATCTAGATCTGTAGATCAAACGGTAAAATCAGGTATTCTCTAAATCCATCCACTGCAATTAATTTTGTAGGAGCATACATAGGATCGCATGGTTTATTTAATTGAAATTTGTTCCTGGTATCCTAAGAACGATCCTTGGCAAGAATTTAATTAATGGCAACTCGTGTTGTCCATCGTAGACTCAAACCCTACAGGAACAACCTGTTCTTCCTGAATATCCCGATTCAACGCCAAAGAATTTCCTGCCGCTAACATATAGTATTCATCTCTATCGGGTGATAAATAAAGCAATCATAAATGACCCCTTACGGCACGTCTTAGTCAGTTATTCTCGCAGTTCAGATCTACGCATTATCACTATTTGGAAATTGGAAATAACCTAGCTTTTGAGTATATATTACAAGATTATTCAGTGCAAGCATTGCTATATATTCCTGGCTTTGGGCCATCCTTGGGCATTATCCGTTGAGTGCTCTTCAAACCTGAGATTTCAACCTTTAACAGGGTTCGATATCGCCTAAATGAAAAAGGAAGCAGCCCTTTCTATATGTGCAGGCTCGCGAGAAAGTCTTTGATCATTAACGACCTCCTCCCCGCCCGCAAACGTTGGCCGAAAGGCTCTTATCTTCCATGGATCACTAATCCACCACTATCCATCCGAACTTTGACAATAGGAAGATAGCTCTCCCTTCCCTCTTTGCCGGTACTTTCCTCTCGGGGGAACCAATCTGATCCGTCTCAAAATAGATCTCCTGGTGGTGGCGAGTGATGAACCAGGAACGAAGTCCAATCCATCTTCTGAACTAACGAGTGAATCGATACATAATGTAATCGATTCATCGGCGAAGAAAAGCCCAACTCCTCGATCAAAGCTATCCCCCTGCTATGCTGGTCCCGTTCCCAATAGGATCTAATCAGCTGACGAAAACTCACTGCAATTTTCTTGAAAACTTACATTATTCTCCAAAATCTTTTTTGGGTATCTCAGTTTCAACTCCGTTCAGTTCGCCAAAGCTACCACAATCGCGATGTTGCCTCGTAGAAGTTGAAATCGCTTTACCTTTGAGGACGAACACTATCAAAATGAGCATTACGTTGGGGTTTTCTTTTTGTGGGAAGATGACTCCTCGACTTGCCTACACTTATTTTATTTTATTTTTGCATCTTTTTGTTCCGTCTAGTATTATCGCATTATTCATAATTAAAAATTATATCACTCAATTATGAATTATTGCATTATTTCTGTTCTCGGACCATCAAAATTTTAACAAATATTACTACAGTCTAAAACATATAAGTTTGAAAAGTCTAAAACATATAAGTTTGAAGAGTCTACAAATTTACTTTCATAGCATTGTTAACGAAGGAGGCGACATTAATTAGGGTTCAGCCACTCCTTCACCGGCGGCGAGCGGTGGCAGGTGGCGGCGGCAGGCAGAACCGCTGCCTGTGGCTGGGCCGCACCTGTTCAAGCTGCTGCGCGTGTTTCTGGTGAGCCCAGGCCGGCAGCGGTCCAGCAGCTGCGTGGACGAGGCCGGCGAGGTCTCAGATCCGGCCGGTGCGGCGACGGGCGGCGCTGCAAGTCGCGGCACAAGCAGGTGGTGGCGGCGGGGAGTCTTCCCTGCGGCTGGGCCGCGCCCGCTTCTCTCTCCCCATCGTGTTTCGCTCCAGCAACTGGCGACTGGCGTGGATTGCAAGCGGCCGGGAGTTCCAGCATGCCCCGATGATAGCCGCGCGAGGATGTCGCGGCGGCGGATCTCGCGAGCCAGTGGTGGCAGACGCAGCAGCGCAGCCCTGCTGCGCGTGCTGTTGGTTCACGCAGACTACTTCGGCTCCTACGACGGTGGTGGCGACTTCGTGCCGTGGCTGGGCTACTGGAGACGAGGGCTGAGTTTGGGGGGTGGCTGGCTGCAAACTCCGGCCGCAGGCGGCGGCCGGCGGGAGCTGTGTAGGTGGGCGGCTTGGGTTTGTGAAACTAGGGTTTGCAAAACCTAGGGTTTCCAAGCCTGGGCCTGAAATCGGTCTTCTCAGCCCGGAGGCGGCCCGCAGTCTGAAAATTAGGGTTTGGCTGCTGTTTGGGCCTGAAACCCTAATTTGAAGCCCAAATGTTGTTTTCCCAATTCAAATCAAATTTCAAGTCCAACGAAGGCCCAGTTTGAAGATCTGTATTGGAATTAAATCTTGTAATAGTTAGATTTAATTTATTTCCATGTAATCGCATCGAAGGGGCCACGAGAATTTATTTGTTTATTTATTTATTCTCGTATTGATGTAATTTATTATGTGCGCACTAGTAAATAATAGGAAGCATGATTATTTGCTTTAATTATTTACTGTTATAAGCATGTTGCAATTTAATTTTGAGCATGTCTTATGTGATTTATTTTATGTTTTGAATTATGTCTTTAAATTCCGGGATCATATTAATTTATGATGGAATTTTGGGTATGACATAATTTATGGGAACATAAAATAATGTGTGCGCATGAAACCTTTAGAATTAAAAATACTAAGCTGGATTTTGGTTCTTCTCTAACCAAGATCATTAGACCTCCACAAATACGACCTCTCACTGGAAGTGAGACATCTTGAAGCGTAAACGTCTACTCAAGTAGCTTGCGTTAAAGGCTTCTCACTAGGTCTGGTGCGATGAGGTTTCTAAATAAAACATTTAGTTTAAGATGAGAAGTGGGAGCCTCTGAGTAAACGTCTACTCAAGTAGCTTGCATTGAGACAACTTTCACTGGTCTCTAAGATTAAACTAAATGAGATAACAAAGGATGTGAGGGGCATGCGGCATGGGTCCAGTACGTATGCTAAATCGCTCTAAACATCTGGAGTTAGGATTGAAGGGATTCGTGAACTGAATCACGAAGTCCGTTTGCCAAGGATCGTTAATTGGAATATCAAAAATAAATTGCTATGCCTATGATCA
>JAPKLW010001413.1:67585-91194 GCA_026898455.1 Plectranthus barbatus | reverse complement strand
GATCTAGATTCTTTTAATGTCAGATAAAAGAATCGATCTCGACTTAGGTCCTCATCAATGTGTGCCCCACACCAGCATACCAAGACATCCAAGATAAGATGCTTATCCGCATATGTTGCAGCCTATACCGACAGTTTATCCTGGAACTGTCTCAGCTGTGATGATCATTTATATCTCGCTAGGTCAAACGATCCATACGATCTTCCGTGATCTTCTACACACCGTATGATCTCCCTATCGACGAGATAAGAGGATAATTGTGTTTGCGACACATGTTTGTTAATTCAGACAGGAGATGAACATACAACAATTATGATTCCCAGTATATTAACCGATAAACCTTGTACATAATATACCAATCATAATGCTTTCAGTATATAAATCCATCAAGGATTGTGGTTAAACTGGCTTAGATGTTGCCTGGAGTATAACTCATGAATGATGTCCCTGCTCCGGATAGGTGAACATAGTCTTAGGATCTCCAATATTAATTTCTTTTGCTTAAGATACCTGGCATGTTAAGAAATTAAAGGACCTATTTTGGTCTAGTTGAGCGTTTGCCGTAAACGTCTACTCAAGTAGCTTGCGGTAAATTAGCTTGGGCAATTGGAGAAAGCAAATTGCATTGTTTTATCTAAAGGTTCTATGCATATTTGTTTCAATTGTTCGTAGTATGTGCTTACTTTAATTCGCTTATTTGTCTTCAGATATGTCTATTATTGCATCGCTCATCAATTCAATTGTACACAATTCCTTGACAGGTCCGAATTTTCCTGGATGGAAAAGTGACATTGTCAAGCTCTTGGATTTATTTGGAGATTTGTTTGTTTTGCAAACTCCCTGTCCGAGTTCGCCGACTGATACATATTCCGATGAGGAGCGTGCACAGTATCACATGTGGATGTGGTCGAATGGCATGGCCAGACAATATATCTTGACTGGTATGTCAGATGCACTGCGCCCTCATTATAGTGATGTATGGCTTGCGCGTGACATTATGCGACGTCTTGACGTAGCATATGGCGGACTCGATGGACATGCTAGATCCAGTCTTATCAAGTGCATTGTAAGACAGAAAATGGGTCAGAACTGTTCGGTACGTAAACATGTGGAATCGATCATCCAGCTCATAGATGAGTACACATTAATGGGTGGTCAAATTGACAATGATGTCAAAATTGACTTGATACTCAACACGTTACCGAAGTCATTTGATGACTTCAGAATTTCTGTTGAGAAAAACAAGAGTGAGTATACTGTTCACAGTCTGCTCAAGGATCTTGTATCAACAGAAGCTTCTTCAATCTTTTCTGTGAGTCACTCTGATTTGCTTCTGAGTCGAAAGAGTGATGTCAAAGAAAAGAGGAATGAAGGAAGCAGTAGGAGTAGTCTTGCCTTATCAATTCATTCCAGATCTCTTGCTAAAAGTTCTTCTAAATCGTGTCGTAATGACATGAAGAAGAAGAAGAATAGTAAAGGAGAGAACAAAGGAAAGAAAGATAACAAGAAGGACAAGTGTTTCAAGTGTGACAAGAAGGGTCACTGGAAAGTAAATTGTCCAAGTTTGATAACTAAGGGACAAGGTACATCATCTTTTGCATTGCATGTTGAAACATGTTTAGTATCGGTTTTCTACTCCTTAGTGGGTAGCGGTAACTGAGGTCACTAATCGATTATTTCGTGTTTGCTCTAGTTTGCTGGTTTGAGTCTACTTCCGCAGTTACCTTAACAAGCATTGATACTGTAATCATTTAAGATTTGGATATGTTTATCTAGTTCACTACAAGTCTTAGTCTCTTGCTTTAATCAAGAGCGTTCAAGACTAAGGTAGAGAATAAGTTAAACAAGACCGTAAAAACATTATGTTTCATTCATAATGGTGTATCTTAAGTGATGGATTTTTTAACAGTATCTGGCAGAGCAAAGGGATTGCATCCCAGTCAACTACACCTATTGGGATAGTGTAGGTAAAACGAAATAAGATTCTTTAAAAGTTTATAAGTTATGCCAGCTTTGCTAAATTTTCGTTTTTGGGAATAGCGCCAAAAGCAGTTGTGTGTTTGCTTAATCTAGTGTCTTCTAAATCAGTTCCAAATACCCTAGCAGACCTTGACTCTGTCAAAAGGGCAATGATGGGTAATTCGGCTGTTAAGTTGTATAGGAAACTGATTGGTTGGAAGAAAGGTTTAAGCCAGTACTTTTTGTGGGCTATTTCAGGTAAACGAAAAAGATGGTTGCTTTGATACAAGCAAGTTGTATAGGATAAAACCATGAATCCAAATATGAGATTGTTCTCTAACGTTTTAGAGAAGATAATTCAAATCCATCAGGAAATACCCCGTGGCATATTGTGCATACCTTGGAAGGTATGGTACCAATTGCACGGTCACCTGTGTAAGGTGGTAAACCACAAATTAATGCACCATTAACTGACAACGTAAAAGGAGCATCAGTGGGAGGCTGCCTTAACAGGCTTAGTGGTACTAGTTCATGGAAACAGTCTCTGGACTTGTTCCCAGCTTAACGAACAACATCGTACTTATCCCTTAAAGCGCAACGAAGCTGTTAAGACAAACGATGTGACTTAATGACGTCAAGTCATGGATTCAGAAATGAATCAATAAAAGTCATGGTTGTATATCAGGGTCAGTGATTGCCAAATAGCTTACCGGCTATAGGCAACTGATTGATATATAAGAAGAATGCTCGAATGGTAACCTAGTATATTTGATTGTCTAGGTTAGTGAGTAAGGCATGTTTCACAACAAGACTTTCTCACTGGTTGCAACTATTAAACCCATTCGAATTCTTTTAACCATAACAGCACATATGAATCTAAATATCTGGAAGATAGATGACGTCATCCGTATTTTATAAACGGGTACCTTGATAAAAGGTGACGACATCTTCATGCAACAACCAGATAAATTATATGCTGCAAAGTGAAAAGCATCATGTCTGGAAGCCAAGGTAGTTCAAGTATGAACTTAAAGGAGCTTCAAAGTCATGTAACAAACATTTGGATATTATCTATCGAGAATGATAGTTTCATGTACCAGTTATATGTCAGCGGAAGCGTGGTTTTCCTTGCATATTATGTAGATGGTATTTTCATATTCGGAAACGGTGTGGAGATATTGTCAGGCATAAAGGATGGTTATCCGAACAGTTTCAGAAGTAGGACTTATGAGATCTTGGAACATCTTTTGAATTAAAGTCTTGTGTGGTCACAAGAAAAGGATGTTCAGGTATCTCGAGTCGCTTAAAATGATTCTGTGGTGTATCATTCATAGCAAGAAAGATTGTTATCTTTCTATATTGTAAATGAACGAAGTTAGATATCTGTTATGCTATAAGCATGTTAAACAGATATCAGTTCAACTCTGGATAGGCTTATTGGTTAATGAATGAGCCTTGTGAGTTGAATGACATCGGATATCCAGGAGGATCATAAGGAAAGGAGATCGACCTCTAACCATGTGTTGGCCTTGGAGGAGGAGTTATAGGAATTCAACACAGAAGTGTGTTGCGGATTTTGGTATAAAGGTTGTGTTTTTTGACAGCTTCATTAGCTTCGCAAGAAGCAGTATAACTTCGGTGTTATCCTCTAGAGGTGTGTGTTCTGAGTTTGCCTAATCAAATCACAAGGAATTGTGATCATGTTGGTGCAATGACAAACTCAAGGGAACTCAAGACTCACAAGGTGGTGAAACACATAGGATGTGTGGTATCACATCATACGAGAAATCGTGACAGAAGGTAACGTGAATGCAGTGGGAGTGGTTGACAGTATAGACACACTTAATACTTTGATAAAGCAATGGTATTATGCTTTAAGTATAAGTGGGAGATTGTTGGGATTATATACTGAAAGCATATATGATTAGGTGTTTTGTACACTGGTCTTCATATATGTATTGCCACAACAATGCTCGCTGTCTGATGAAACAAACATACAACGAACCATAATATCCTATTATCTCGCCTATAGGGATGACCATATGGTGTGTAGGAGATCATATAGGATCATATGAGTCGTTTGACCTAGCGAGATATAAACAGTATCACAGCTGAGACAGTCCCTGGATAGGCTGTCGGTCAAAGCTGCGGCACATCGGTTCATAAGTGGGCTTATCCTAGCTACTTGATGTGTCGGTACATGGTTATGTATTGATGGGATCAATAGTGGGATGTGCCATTCTCATTGACATATGAATGAGCCAGATCCCTAACATACTTCCTATGATCTTAAACCTAACTGAAGGATAAGGGGCACACACAGATTAACCGCACTTTGATTTACCATGGTGGCGAGTCTTACATGTACTCTTATACCCGTATTTTGGGTGTTGGAAATTTGTGTGTGGCCTGCTTAGTCTGGACGTTTAGGTAAGCATATCCGTTTCAGGATGGTGACATTCCCTGAGGAGCTCACAAGGTTCATTATGCTAAACCCTCCAGGTTGAATTATTTAATTCAGGCATAAGTGAAAAGGAGTGAGTGGTATTACTCAGGAAATAAGAGATTAATTAATTGTGGCTGATTGTCATAAGCCAAATTAATTAATAAATGTCTAAAACCTTAAATATGTGGATCATGTTAGTTTGGTGCAACTCGTTCGTAATAACGTGGTAATAAAGGGGCGAGTCAGCATTGTTACCGTAGTGAAGGTTAAACCCATGTTTTATTAATTAATTATGTTCTGGGTTGAACAAGGAAGGATTAATTAATAAAGAGGGCCCACTTTATTATTTGCATCTGGTCCCTGGTCTGGCCCATGAATTGCTCAAGCCCATTAGGGTTAGGGTTTCTCAAAACCCTAACACTATATAAAGGCCTTCTCTCTATCAGATCACTAGAGACTGTTCAGTATATTGAAAATTGAGAGAGAGTGGCGGTGGCGATCCAGAGGGAGAAACTTGATCTATTTCTCCAGATCTCGGATTCAACTTGGTAGATAATCCTCACCAGATTTCCAAGGAGCAAGGGAACAGATCAGAAGATCAGATCTGTTGGAACAACTGTTCATCGCCGGCGTTCAGATTCATATCCAGATCTATTTCATCGTTATTTGCTCCGATCTAGATCTGTAGATCAAATGGTGAAATCAGGTATTCTCTAAATCCATCCTCTGCAATTAATTTTGTAGGAGCATGCATAGGATCTCATGGTTTATTTAATTGAAATTTGTTCCTGGTATCCTAAGAACGATCCTTGGCAAGAATTTAATTAATGGCAACTCGTGTTGTCCATCGTAGACTCAAACCCTACAGGAACAACCTGTACTTCCTGAATATCCCGATTCAACGCCAAAGAATTTCCTGCCGCTAACATATAGTATTCATCTCTATCGGGTGATAAATAAAGCAATCATAAATGACCCCTTATGGCACGTCTTAGTCAATTATTCTCGCAGTTCAGATCTACGCATTATCACTCTTTGGAAATTGGAAATAACCTAGCTTTTGAGTATATATTACAAGATTATTCACTGCAAGCATTGCTATTCATTCCTGGCTCTGGGCCATCCTTGGGCATTATCCGTTGAGTGCTCTTCAAACCTGAGATTTCAACCCTTAACAGGGTTCGATATCGCCTAAATGAAAAAGGAAGCAGCCCTTTCTATATGTGCAGGCTCGCGAGAAAGTCTTTGGTCATTAACGACCTCCTCCCCGCCCGCAAACGTTGGCCGAAAGGCTCTTATCTTCCATGGATCACTAATCCACCACTATCCATCCGAACTTTGACAATAGGAAGATAGCTCTCCCTTCCCTCTTCGCCGGTACTTTCCTCTCGGGGGAACCAATCTGATCCGTCTCAAAATAGATCTCCTGGTGGTGGCGAGCGATGAACCAGGAACGAAGTCCAATCCATCTTCTGAACCAACGAGTGAATCGGTACATAATGTAATCGATTCATCGGCGAAGAAAAGCCCAACTCCTCGATCAAAGCTATCCCCCTGCTGTGCTGGTCCCGTTCCCAATAGGATCTAATCAGCTGACGAAAACTCACTGCAATTTTCTTGAAAACTTACATTATTCTCCAAAATCTTTTTTGGCTATCTTAGTTTCAACTCCGTTCAGTTCGCCAAAGCTACCACAATCGCGATGTTGCCTCGTAGAAGTTGAAATCGCTTTACCTTTGAGGACGAACACTATCAAAATGAGCATTACGTTGGGGTTTTCTTTTTGTGGGAAGATGACTCCTCAACTTGCCTACACTTATTTTATTTTATTTTTGCATCTTTTTGTTCCGTCTAGTATTATCGCATTATTCATAATTAAAAATTATATCACTCAATTATGAATTATTGCATTATTTCTGTTATCAGACCATCAAAATTCCAACAAATATTACTACAGTCTAAAACATATAAGTTTGAAGAGTCTACAAATTTACTTTCATAGCATTGTTAAATTTTTACTATACAATTCATTAACTTCTATTACCATTAAATTTTATCTACGAGAATTCACATTTCTAGAAACTCCTAATATTTTATTTCTTGCTCCTTAACACTACCAAAACCCATCAACTATAAGAAAATTTACAAAATCAACTCTTAAATACATCGATATTCGAATATAAAACAAATACTTTTAAGAAATGGAATGGTTTAAATGAGAAAATTATTGAGAAGTTCATAAACAGATTTTTGAATTTATCTGACGGATATGTTTAAATCCCAAAAAAGATTAGGGGTATTTTCTACAAAGATAGGCTACAAAATTTGTATTTTAACTAATTATATTTATAATTTTGGGTCTATAGGGATTAGGGATAAAATATTGGGTAAATATAGAAAAATATTCTAAACTATTGACGTTTTCGGAAAAATACCCCAATCTATTTATATAAGTTAATAATATCTTAATCTTTACTTTTATTTATGAATTATACACTGATCTATTGATATTTTGGGAAAATACCCCAATGTATTATTATTAGTTAAAAATATCCCAATCTTTAATTTCGTTTACGAATTATATCAAAACGAGAAATATTATTGGCTCCCACAAAGATGACAATCAAAATAACTATCTTCGTTCGTGTTAAATTTAATGTATTAAACAATCAATATTTGCTATATATTCTAAAAAGTATTTAAATTTTATGTTATACTATTTTTTTTTTCCATCGGTTGGTATAAAATCCAATCCAAATGAAGGCGCATACATTTCAATACAAGATCACACGCCATAACACGCATTGAGAGAAAAAATAAGGAATTCAAGCAATCGAAAGAAACAAAAATAAAAAAAGAACATAACATGAAGTTTTAAATATTTTTCTGAAGATAAATGCATTTGAATATATATAGCAAATATTGATTGTTTAGTACATTAAATTTAACACGGACGATGATAGTAATTTAGACTGTCATCTTTGTGTGAGCCAATAATATTTCTCGTTTTGGTATAATTCATAAACAAAATTAAAGATTGTGATATTTTTAACAAATAATACTCCCTCTGTCCCATTTTATTAGTCTCACTTGCCTTTTTTGTCCGTCTCATTTATTATTTTTGTTTTCTAAAATAACAATTTTTTTTTACACTCACCAATAAATTATTAATTCCACTACACTCACACATATTGGTTTCTGTGTTATTTTTATTTAGGACTAATAATATGGGATGGAGGGAGTAATAATAAATTTGGGTATTTTCTCAAAATATCAATAGATCAAGGTATAATTTATAAATAAAAGTAAAGATAAGAGTATTTTTAACTTATTAAAATAGATTGGACAAAATACGATAATAGTTTGGGTTTACCCTAAAATACTAATAGTAGGTAATGATTTTTCATCTCTATCTCAAAAAATGATTTTATTTATTTTTAAAATAAAGGATGATGTTGAGAAATTTTGTGATTATATTTAAAATTAATTTAAATCCTCCTAACTATACGAGTTTTTGTCATGTTACTCATTTATTGGAATCTCAATTGTCCACGTCAGCCGTAACAACTTTTTTATTTTTCTTTAAATTTTCTAACTTTATATTGTAAATAAAAAATGAATTTATTAAGTTAATTTTTTAATTGAGATTAAATGTTTTATTTAAGAATAAATCATTATTTAGCAAACTAATTTTGACTTGATAATAATTATTAATATATATATAATATATATATATATATATATATATATATATAGAGTAGTGATCATATGTTACCCATTCTCTAGATGTTATATGAGACCAAATCTCAACCATTTATTTTATCAATCTAACGGTTATTAAATTATGATTTAATTTTTATTTTTAATGTGTAAATATAAATTAAGGGTATATTAGGTAGATTAGGTAATTAATTTATATTATTCTCTCTCATAAACCAATCACACGTTGTTTCTTATTTTTTCTTCTCTTATCATTTTTCTCTCTCCTCTATAATTCCTATAAAACTTTAAATAATCATAACTTCTTCAATTTGAATTATTTTTTCACTTATTATATATCAAATTAAAGATAATTTAATTACCTTTCAAACGAAATCCCTATTGCATATGTTAGAAATAAGGTAATTGTAGTAAAATCAAATAATGTAATAGCTAAAACGAAATAATGTAACATAATAATAAGAATAATATAATATTGTAACACTAATAAAGAGAATTATAGATTGATGAATAAAGAGAACTATTTGTTTCTTTTTTCAGCAAGAAATCAGACATTAATAATGTAATATACAATGAACACATAATGTACCAATCAGTCGATATACAATGCACCATTCAAACAATACTTTTATCAACGTCATGCAACCGCAAAAAAACAGACATGAATAATATAATATACAGTCAAATAATGTAATATACAATCAATACATAATGTACCACTCACTCAATATATAATGTATCATTCAGGCAACTCTTTGATCTATATCATGCAACCATAAAAATACATACATAAATAATGTACATACGGTTGAATAATGTACTATAACGCCGATACATAATGTACCACAACACATATTGTACCATTCAGACAACACTTTGATTTATATACTGCAACACAAAAAACAGATATGAATAATGTAATACTCATGTGACACATAATGTATCACTCAGTTGATGCACAATGTACCATGCATGCAACAATTTGATCTATTGCATGCAACCGAAAAAACAAACATGAATAATATAATACAAAGACGACACATAATGTAGCACTCGAACACCTTTTTTATGTATAAAATGCAACTGCAATTGTGAAATCAAAATTTTCCCCAATTTTTATAAGAACAACTTCGAAATTAGGTAAGTATACTATATCATTACATTATTCTCTATATTATGGTACATTATTTAGTTTTACATATTACATTATTTAATTTTACTTCGATTATCTTATTCTGAACATATGTAATAGGGATTTCGTTTGAAAGATAATTAAATTATCTTTAATTTGATATATAGTATGTAAAAAAATAACTTAAATTGAATAAGTTATGATTATTTAAAGTTTTATAAGAATAATAAAGGAGAGAGAATATTGATGGGAGAGAGAAACAAGTAATAACGTAACATTGGGTTGGTTAATGAGAAATAATAATATAAATTAATTACCTCATTACCCTTATTATATATTTAATCATTAAAATTTAAACTTAATCCTATCCATCCAAATTCAAATTGGAAGGTTGGATTTTAGTCTCATATAACATAGGAAAGCTAGGTAACCATATAATGCAACCCTATATATATATATATATATATATTTGATAATTATTACTATAAAATAAATATTGATTAGAATCAATATTACCTCACCATTAATCTTATCATTTAATGTTAATTATTATAAAATCAATTTTATATTTAATTGATTAGTTTCATTTAGGATTTATAATTATTTTAAGGGTGATTCTAAATACAGTTAAATTTTTTCTCCTTGTAGCACCCTTAAAAAAATAATATATGATATTTTATTTTATTCTTGTAATTTTAATTTAAGATCTTAAATAAAAAACCTGTTTTTCAAATATACAAACTTTTAAATACAACCCCCATTAGATTTAGGATATCAAAATAAAAACCCAAAAATCATCTGCTCCTAAAATAAAACCACGTGAGATTTAAGATATCATCTTTTTCCATCACAATCAAAAACCAAAATTCATCTTCTATCAAAATCAAAGCTACAAAACATACATGAAGATATCTACAGACTAAACATACGTAACTTTGCTTAACATTTTTATTACCTCTTCCGCGCAGTTCACGTAACAAGTTGGTGGCTATATGCATCTATGAAATTTATTAGAGTATGCTTCTATTACTTTTTTTGTAATTTTTTTTCTTGGAAAATTTGTTGACTTCTCATTGAGCAATTTTTTAGAAATTCAAAACTCAAAACTCTCAATTTTTTGCTGCAATTTTTCATAATTAACTTAGAATTATTGTAGAATCTGAGTTTTTATTTGCTTTTTGTTTTTTTTTTTGGATAGAGCGGTACACTAAGTATTAATCTGAAAACCTTACATTGAATTTGGAGAGTTTACGATTAGAGTTTGAAGCTTTGGTGGGTTTTTTCCAAAAAATCACATGACATTTTACATATGTTCCATTCTAGTAATTGTGGTTTATGTATAGTCACCAGTCTTACAAATTTATAATTCCCTTTTTCTGCAAACATCGAAATCTCCTAAATGAGATATGATGATAGTCTGAATATACCTTCTTTTTATGAGAGAAAAAGAGTTCGTAACCTAAAATATATGTTTTGATTTTGATTTTATGGGAATGGATGGGGCTATGTTTTAATTGTAGTTTTTATCTTTTAATTCAAAATTTAAAATTAGATTATAAGGATAAAATTGTGATATAATTAATAATTATATTTATTTTTTTAAAAGGAGCTGTAAAGAGAAAAAAATTGATTGTGTTTAGAATTACCCTTATTTCAGCTTATTCACGTGTTGAAAAATATTGATTAAAAATCAATTTTATAATAATCATTATTAAATAACAAATTTAATAAATATATTTAAATATAAAGTGTGTCGGGCTTAATATGAATGGAATAATTTATTACAAAAAAAAGAAAACTCAGTTCAATTTCTATTATAGATAATTAAGATTTTGATAACAAAGTTTGAAACATGAATCGAACTTAAATAAGACAATAACCACTTCAATTATAAAGCTAGTAAGATTTGGTTTTGAATGGATGACCAATGTGAATCGAATTTGCACCTACTTTACTTGCTCATGGAGATGATGGTGGTTGGTGAATAACTGAATGCTCGAGTTGAAGCACTACAACTATCCATACAAGTTATTGGCAGCTATGCTAACAAAACAGGCAGCAGTTTCAGCAGAAAACAAAACTATAAATGATACACATTCTACACAACCAAGGCCTCATAGTCATAGGACAGTGGTTAAAGCGCATTTGCTTGCCTATGGATTCGATGACACTCTCTCTCCATTTATATTGTGTACCAAATTTCAATATCTTGCAATACTTTCATCCATAAATAGCTTCAGCTCAGTTATATGATAAACTATAGAAACTCATAGTGTCATTCTATATAGCAAAACCTATGAATACAAAACATTAATGAGAAGAAGAGGTCATTGTTTCACCATCTACTTGGCCTTCAAGAAATACAACTTTCGTCCATCTTTTAGGCATGATAAGCTTCTATATACTACTAACTTTACATATAATGTTCCTGAAGAAGAAATCAAACCCCAAACTTCATACAAAAGAAGCATTTTACAAATATACTGATGAACTATTCAAATTAACTCCGAAACTCTGTGAAAAATTCTCCAGCCCCCTGCCGATCGCGCGCCCCGAGAAAGAAATAAAAATAGAGGGATGAGTTACCAAGCAACAGAAAGAAGTAATCAATTACCATGACATTGATCAATCCCAGGTTTAACAAAAAAGGCAATATATAGCAAGCTAGGATAGATTTGAAGCACAAAATATGTCAAGCCAATTGATATTACAAGAAAAAGTTTTTATGTTCAGATCAAATAAAATTGGAGTCAACTGCATCTAAGGGCACAGGATCCATACTTTATGCGAATCTGGTGGAGCATTATTGCCAGAAATTTAAAATGAAAAGAGAATGATAAGCAACTATGATCCACTCACTTAGTGGATTAAGCGTAAGAATCCCTCTCTTTTTGTTGCTTATAGAGCTCAGCTCTCATTCTTCTTATCTCTGCTTCTTTCTCCATTCTCTCCTTCTGCAGGTTACAGCAAACATCCATGTTTCAAATACAATCTTAGTCCAAAATTAGTCGAGGACAAAAAGCAAGATGAACAGTTGAAATCCCAATATGAGATGCTATTATACAAAATAACACAATCAAGTATGAGAAGACAGCATTCACTGTGCAAATCCCAACTAAACCGCAGTAGAAGTTTCAAATACTACCTCAAACAAAGTGTCCACAACATAACACTATATTCGCAATAATGAATTTCTAGGAACCCTAAAAAGTATGCCTTGTGTTGTGAATAAGGAGGTCAGTAAAATTTCTTCCTAAACATTTTCATCACATTTTCTCAATTATCAAAAAGATTTAACAAGAAAATCTATTAATTCCTAATCAAAGATTTCCGCACCGAATGAAGTGAAGAATCGAAAAAGCAATGTAACCCAAGCCCAAAAAAGACCAACTGTCATAAAACCTAACATCCAAAATCCCCAAATTGATATTTCATTAAAACATCGTCTTTCAGCCCTAGATTCAAATCATTTAATGATACACCCGATCGAACACGGATCCCAAAAAGGAAAATCAACCCATAAAAACTTATCAAACCAGAAACCAATTAAAATCATCAAATACCTTTTCATCTTGGTGAAGAGCGATCCAGACATGGACCTTGTCCATTGTTTCCCAGAAAAGGAATGCACCAAACGACATAGCAAAGAATGTCGCAACTTTCACCATCCTCGAGAAATTAGCAGCCGGGTCAACGATTTTTAACTCCAAGGAGCAATGAAATCCCTCGCTCTTATCAATCAACACACTCTTAATTTTGGCCAAAAACAGAGCAGGTGGTTAATGAGGTAAACCAACAACCGTAACTAAACGATGACGTTCTGGTCGTATGATTTAAATAAATGCAATTTCGAAGAAATAATATTTGATGTCTCATATTTATAATATAAAATAATTTTATTTTTATAGGTGGGTGCTTGTGAATTGCCTCACAATTATATTTTTATGACATTTTTATTAAAATTTATTTTATATTAAATGTATTTCGTTCGAAATATACATTTCAATAAAAAAATTGTGTATTTTTTTTTTAAAAGTGCATTATAGTCAAAATTAGTTCATTTTGAACTAGATGTCATGTTGTGTGACTTGCACATGTTGTGTCAATTTGGGTTAGCTGAATTTGGTTAAGTATGGGAGCTCGGCTTTGCTTGAGAAAACAAGTTAAAAACATGTTTTGGAAGCAGCAACTTTATAAGTGAGTGAAACAAGAGATTGAGACACGCGGCTGAGTGTGTATCCAACGGCTGCAGCTAACTAGTCGTTGTGGTTGTCATAACAACCATCATCTTCAACCTCAGGAGGAGAGAGAATTCGATTTTTTCTGTGTGTTCAGTTTTTAGTGAATGTTGTGAGCTCCATGATCTTCTGTAATCTCTGTAACACCTTCGTAATCAACAAAGAATCGTAGTGTGAGCCTTCGTGAATGTAGGCATGAGCCGAACCACGTAAAATCTGAGTGTATTTTCTTCCGTGTGAGTTTCTAAGTCCGCGTTTCTCATTTTCTGGGTTGAAGAGCTCGATTGCAATTCATATCAATTGGCACCGCCTGTGGGAAGCACAAATTCAATCGAGCGCATCTCTGTGATAATTGTTTTTTTAGAATTGAAGATAAGTTGATTGTCTCGAGAATCTCTCTGCAAAGGTACTTTTCTAAATTTGGAGATTGGGCTTTTTCGTTCTGAGTTGGTTCTTGGTTATCTTTGTGATTTCGGTGAACGACGTGGTTAGTTTTAATCCTAGGATCAACTTTGTTTGCGAGATATGGCCCCTGCAAAGTTAGATATAGAAAAATTCAATGGGAGAAATGATTTCGGGCTTTGGAAGGTGAAGATGCAGTCAATTCTGATACAAAATGGCTTAGAGGATGTTGTTTCTGATGAAACCAAGGCATTCAAGGATGAAACTCCAGACCAGAAGGTTAAGATGTTGAATAAAACAAGAAGTATGATATTTCTCAGTTTAGACGACAAGGTGTTAAGGGAAGTTGCTAAGGAGGATTCTCCAGCCAAGGTCTAGAAGAAACTGGAAGAATTATACATGGCAAAGTCCCTAGCCAATAGGTTGTTCATGAAACAAAGGTTATACACCTATCGATTTACGGATGACAAAAGCATACTAGATCAACTAGATGAGTTCAATAAGACTTTGTATGATCTGTTAAACCTTGGGGTTACACTCGAGGATGAAGATAAGGCAATTCATCTGTTGAATTCCCTACCGAAATTGTACGTGAATATCAGAGAAGCCATGATTTATGGCAGGTCAGGGACCATCTCCCTAGCTGAAGTACAGTCTGCAGTCAAACAGAGGGAGATGGAAAAGTTGGTTGATGTTAGTTCACATACACAAGGAGCAGCTGCAGTTGGTTTACTGGTTAAGAAAAATCAGAGCAAACTTAGTTTCAAGAAGATAAGTTCAGGGTTCAAACCAATGTTTAATGACAAAGGAAACTCAGGGTTAAGGCTAGGGTAGAGAAATGGAAACTCATTTGGCAGAGGTAGGCTTCAACAGACTTCCTATGATCTCAGACCACCCATGTCTAACCAAGATGTTAGAATATGTCACTATTGTTAGAAGCCTGGTCATCTAATTAAGGACTGAGTTTTGAGACAAAAGAACCAACAAAGTCATGAACCTAACACTGTAAGCTCCATACAAGAACAGGCTGATGAAGTATTAAATGTTGTTGATGAGCAGGGAGAAAGTGGTTGGATCTTGGACTCAGGATGCTTCTTCTATATGAGTCTAAATTTGGAGTGGTTTATAGATATCAAGATGGAAGACAGTGGATTTGTTATTCTTGGAAACAATAACACTTGCACCATAAAAGGGATTGGTTCTATAAGGGTTGTGAATCATCTTGGAGAATCAAAATTGCTCACAGATGTGAGGTATATCCCAGAGATTAAGAGGAATCTTATATCTCTTGGCATCGTAGAATCTGAAGGATACAAGTTTGAAGGGTCTCAAGGCTGCATCACAATCAGCAAGGGTGATAAGGTTACCTTTAAGGGAAGAAGGGTGAATAGTATATACTATCTATTTGCTCAAACTGTGGTTGTTGAATCTGAAAATATAAAGAAGATGGTGATGGATTTATATACTGAAACCATTATGATTGGTATATTATGTACAAGGTCGATTGGTTAATATACTAAGAATCATAAATGTTGTATGTTCATCTCCTGTCTGAATTAACAAACATGTGTCGCAAACGCAATTATCCTCTTATCTCATCGATAGGGAGATCATACGGTGTGTAGTAGATCACGGAAGATTATATGGATCGTTTGACCTAGCGAGATATAAATGGTTATCACAACTGAGATAGTTCCAGGATAAACTGTCGGTGTAGGCTGCAGCATATGCAGTAATAAGCATCTTATCTTGGATGGCTTGGTATGCTGGTGTGGGCCACACATTGATAAGGACCTAAGTTGAGATCGATTCTTTTATCTAACATTAAAAGAATCTATATCTCTATGGCTTGATGAGATCCTAAACCTAAATGAAGGTACGGAAGTATATGCAGATTGTGTATTACTTTGAGTTGCAGTGAAAGGCTCTAGTTGAGCCTGTATATCTGTATCTTGGGTGATAGCATTTTGTGTATGATTGTCTGGTACTGGAACTAGGTAACCACATCTAGTATAAGATGGTGACATACCCTGAGCAGCTCAAAAGGTTCGTTATACTAAAGTCCTGCAAGCTGATTAAGTTCAAGCATAAGTGAAAAAGTTTGAGTGGATTGACTCAGGAATATAAGATGTTAATTAATTAAATAGCTCGTCAGAGCTTAAATTAATTAACGAATGTTTGTAACCTTAAATGTGGGGATAAACCGAGCCCATGCAACCCGTACCTCAAAACGTGGTAGCAAATAGGTAGGACAATATTGATTCTCTGGTGGAATGAATCAATATTAATTAATTAATTAATTATATTTTGGGTTGAATATGAGAATTAATTAATTGATAGACCTTATTTGCTATTCGCATTCTGGTCCCTGGTCTGGCCCATGAAAACTCAGACCCAATAGAAGTCCAGTATTTTCCAATAAATAGGCCTCAGTTCCTCAGATCTCAACACACCACAAGATCATATGTTGCACACAGCAAACCATATTTTGGGAGCTGTGGTGATCGACTAGATCTAAGAATCGAGGAGGAAATTCTGCTTCTCAAACGGGCAAGGAATTCGAAGGGAATCTTCACCAGATATTCGGATTAAACTGGGATACAGATTAGAAGATTAGATCAGGAGGATCGTCTTCTTTCTTCTCTCTCCTTCTTGTTTTCGAGAATTGTCCATTAATTTTCTCAGATTTAATTCCCTTTATCTATTAGGAATTAATCTTTGTGCGCAGGAAAAGAGATCAAGATCAAATCTCTGCGCACTCGTTCTTCAGATTTCTACAGTCCAGGTATTTTGCATAAACCCCCTTATGCATAATCAATAGGAGCATGTGATACGATCCGCGCTGGGAAGATTTAGATCGCAGCCCAGGAACTCGAACGAATGGACTCAGACACGACGTGGAAGAGGGGAAGATCCAACACATTTGGATTCGAAATCCTTCAAGAACCGTAGTCCAGATTGAATCTCCTACGACCCAAGAAGCGAATTGATCCAACAACGAAGGATATATGTGAAGACACCACCAATGGATATGACAGTCCGATTGATTAGTCGAGATTGGAACCCCAATGGAAGATTAGAATTTCAAGTATTGAGCCTTCAAAAATTAAAGGAGAAACCTCACAATTTTATTAAAATCTGAAAACTGAAAATTGTTCAATAACAAGGCCTATATATAGGGAACTCAAATCCTAAACTAATAAGACAACTAATTTCGAAAATAAAAGGGAATAAATTCGAAATTTAATTAAACAGGGCCTAAACATGTTGGCCCAAAATAACTAAATAAATTAAACTAAGCCCAATCATTACACATAATTAAATTAATAACTTTTGGGCCTTCGTTTAATTCTTCCAACACCATCGAATCCTTGGAATTATTTGCAGCCCAAATGCCTTTAACCAACGAACTCAATCCAGCCCTCAAAGTCCTTGCTCGAGCTCTAGTCATCGGCCCACTCGGAATGTTGACTGGATCGTCTCTTACAACAGCTACTTGGGCTCCATGATTCCCCTCCTCTTCAAGAGGATTTGTCCTCAAATCCAAGCTGTCTCCTACATCAAAAGGACTTAAATCAGCAACATTAAACGTAGAACTAACATCATACTCACCTGGTAAGTCCAATTTGTATGCATTATCATTCACTTTCTCCAACACTTGGAAGGGACCATCTCCATGAGGTAACACTTCGATCTCCACTGCAAAAGAAACCTCTCCTTTCTCATATGCAGCCAAATCCAATCTCCAAGCTCAAATAACATCTTCTTGCGCCCTTTATTTGCTTGCTTCACATACTGCTCAGTACGGCGCTCTATGTTCTGCCTTGTCTTCTCATGAAACTGCTTCACAAAATCAGCTCTTTTCTGCCCATCAAGGTTAGTAAACTCTTGCACAGGTAAAGGAGATAAATCCAAAGGAGTCAAATGATTAAAACCATAGACAATCTCAAAAGGGGAAAACTGAGTAGCAGAATGAACTGAACGATTATAAGGAAACTCAACATGAGGCAAACATTATTCCCAATTCTTAATATATTTCATAAGCTAAGCTCTCAACAATGCAGATAAAGTCCTATTAACTACTTCAGTTTGACCACCAGTTTGTGGATAACAAGTAGTAGAAAACAACAACTTAGTTCCTAACTTACACCACAAAGTCTTCTAGAAGTAACTCAAGAACTTAGAATCTCTATCAGAAACAATTGTCCTAGGTATACCATGCAATCTAACAACTCCTCTAAAAAACAAAACAGCAACATGGGATGCATCATCAGACTTATGACAAGGAATAAAATGAGCAATCTTAGAAAACCTATCAACAACCACAAATATAGAATCACTACCACGCCCAGTATGTGGCAAACCTAGCACAAAATCCATAGAAATATCAACCCAAGGTGCAGTAGGGATAGGTAAAGGTGTATACAATACATGGGAACTAGACCTAGACTTAGCCTGTTTACAAGTAATGCATCTACCACAGACCCTCTCAACATCACGTTTCATGCGAGGCAAAAAGAAATGCTCATGCAACACAACCAAAGTCTTAGCAATACCAAAATGACCCATCAAGCCCCCACCATGTGATTCTAACAGTAATAATTCACGTAGAGAACACCTAGGAATGCACAACTTATTTTTCCTAAACAAAATCCATCATGCCTAAAGTATTCACCACTAGCAACTGTCTCACATGCAACATAAATATCACCAAAATCCTCATCAGAAGCATACAAACCCTTAATGCACTAATATCCAAGTAACTTAGCATCTAAAGCAGAGATTAAGGCATACCTCTAAGACAATGCATCAGCCACCACGTTTCTGTAGGGATTTTTAGTGAACCGAATAACAAAAACCCATGTGAACCGGATCGATTTATGGATATTGCATATAATCTAAATTCACCAAAACCTAGCATGCTCCTATGAATTTAATGTGATTCATGGATTATCAAGTTTACCTGAACTCCGTCGATTCTATACCGATCTTTCGCGTTTCAATTCCAAAACTTGAATCAACCACGCGCTATTAATTAAATTTGCGGAAATAGAAATTAGATAAATTCTAACTTCAAGATTTAATTAAACAGAAGAGAAAAGAAGAAAATCTGTTCTCCAGATTAGATCTTCAGGGCTGTGTCCCAATGCTGTTCAGATCTGCTAGTGGTGAGGATTCCACAGATCTGTGATGTAGGCCAGAGGCGAAAAACTCCTTCTCCTCCCTCTACAGGTGCGCCGCCCAGCTCTCTCTCTCCCTAAGGTTTTGACTAATTTGAATTATGATCAAGGTGACTAGGGTTTCAGAGAGAGAGGGGTCTATTTATAGACCTAGGGTTTTATCCCTAATGGGCTACTGGGCTCCATTCAACATATATTACTTGGGCCAGACCTGGGACCTAATGCAAATAATAAAGTGGGCCTATAAATTAATTAATTCCCATGTTCACAACCCATGACACAATTAGTTAATTAATATTAATTCTTTTTCACCACAGAATTAATACTGACCTACCCTTTATTACAATGTTATGAGAACGAGTTGCATTAATTGAGAATCCCCATATTTAAGGTTACCGGACATTCATTAATTAATCGGAGCTTCTGACAAGCTCTATCTACAATAAATTAATATCTTATTATTCCTGAGTAGTACCACTCAATCCTTATCACTCGTGCCTGAACTTAATCAACCTGCAGGACTTTAACACGATGAATGTCATTGAGCTCCTCAGGGAATGTCCCAATCCTATTACTCGGATATGGTTACGTAAATCCAGTCTTAGGCGGTACTACACGAACTGCTGTTACCCAAGATGCGGATATACGAGCACGTTACTCAGGCTCTCCACCATGGCAAGTCAATGCAACGGTCAACCCGTGCAAACCCCTGAACCTTCGTTAGGGTTTGGACTCAATCAATATCGAGATCTTGTATTCGCTGATGTCGGACAGTCGAATACATCTCACTGCGGTCCATCAATACGCCACCCTTGCGTACCAGCATGTCAAGTAACCAAGACAGACTACTTATTCCGACAATGCCGCAGCCATCCAGACAGACGTATCCTCATATGTTGTCTGGGCTGTGATAGGTTTATGTCTCACTTGGTAAAGTGATCATACTATCTTCTGCGATCTACTATACACCGTATGATCGTCCCTATCGGTGAGACAAGAGGATACCATTGTTACATACATGTAAGATTGTTTGACAGATAGGAGAAATAAATTGTTGTATACTCATTATAATAAATGCTTTTCAGTATACAAAACCCATCAATCTCCCACTTATACTCAAAGCATAACTAAGCTATTACAGAGTATACAGTCCGTCTATCTAGCCTGCTATCTCTTTAACCACTGTCAGTGGTCGGCATCCACCTCAGACCCAGCTCACGAACATGTCTTTCGTAAACTTTCTGCGGCAAGCTCTTTGTAAATGGATCAGCAAGGTTGTCCTTGATGTCAATCTTCATGATCAGCACATCACCTCTCGATACGATTTCTCGTATGATATGGTACTTTCTCTCTATGTGTTTGCTTGCCCTGTGAGACCGCGGTTCCTTTGAGTTAGCCACTGCACCAGAGTTATCACAATAAATTGTGATGCTCCTCGGCAAACTCAAAATCACGCCCAACTCCAAAATGTAGTTCCTAAGTCATACCCCCTCTTTCAAGGCGTCGGAGGCGGCGACATATTCCGCCTCCATGGTGGAGTCAGCAATGCATTTCTGCTTTGAGCTCCTCCAAGATACAACTCCACCTCCCAGGGTAAACACATCTCCTGAGGTCGATTTCTTCTCATCTTGATCCCCTTGGAAATCCGAGTCTGTATAACCCACAAGGCACAAATCCTCACTTTGATAAACTAGGCAGTAATTCCTAGTTCTCTTCAAATACTTGAGGATGTGCTTTACCGCAGTCCAATGCGCCTGTCCAGGGTTAGACCGATATATTGCTACCATGCCAATGACATAACAGATATCTGGCCTAGTACACAACATCGCATACATGAGGCTACCCACCGCCGAAGCGTATGGTACAAGACTCATCTCATCTTTCTCCCGCTGTGTCTCAGGACACTGCCCACTAGAAAGATGAACACCATGTCTGAAAGGTAGCAAGCCTTTCTTGGTGAGTTGCATGCTGAACCGGGCTATCACAGTATCCACATTGGATGCCTGGGATAGGCTCAACAATCTTCTCTTACGATCTCGTAAGACCTTAATCCCAAGAATGTAGCCAGCTTCTCCCAAATCCTTCATTTGGAACTATTCGGATAACCAAACCTTGATTTCTGACATCACCCCCTCGTTGTTTCCAAATAGGAGTATGTCATCAACATAAAGTGCAAGGAAAACCACGCTCACACTGATACAAAGTCGGTAAACACAACTTTCATTTTCCAACTGTGAAAATCCATAGGATTTAATCACATCGTTGAAACGTAAGTTCCACGACCTCGAAGCTTGCTTAAGTCCATACAAGGACTTCCTAAGCTTCCAGCCAAGATGTTCTTCGCCCTTGCATATATAACCCTCGGCTTGCTGCATATAGATGTCCCTACCTTCTTCAAGGTAACCGTATAGGAAAGCGGTTTTGACATCCATCTGCCAGATCTCGAGGTCCATATGTGCAGCTGTGACAAGGAGTATCCGGATGGATTTGAGCATGGCTACGGGTGAAAAGGCTTTGTCATAGTCAATGCCCTCTTTCTGACTATAACCCTTTGCCACCAACCTGGCTTTAAAAGCCGTAACCTTTCTAACCGCCCCTTTTTTTCTCTTGTATACCCATTTGCACCCTATGGCCCTAAAGCCATCCGACAAATCAGTTTTCAGGTATACATCCATAGCAGTTATGGATTCAATTTCGGAATCCATGGCGACATGCCATTTTTCAACATCCTTGTCCTGCACTGCCTCTTCGTAAGTCGGTGGGTCAGAGTCCTCATGTCCGTCTTCTGGGCTCAAGTCCGAAGACTCACCCACGAACATGTACCTTTCCGGCTGGAAAATAACTCTACCACAACGACGAGGCATCGGTGCCGTGTCAGTAGTAGGTGCAGTAACTTGTGGTTCTGCACCTTGCACTGAAGAACGTGTCTGTGGAGTTGTACCTGTCACAGGTGCACCCACGTCTATGATGGGTTTTGTATACTGAAAGCATTTATTACAATGTGTATACAACGGTTTATTTCTCCTATCTGTTAGCAATCGTACATGTATGAACAAAGGTATCCTCTTGTCTCACCGATAGGGACGATCATACGACGTGTTGTAGATCGCAGAAGACAGTATGATCACTTGACCTAGTGAGACATAAACATAATCACAGCCGAGACAGCGTATGAGGATACGTCTGTCCGGATGGCTGCGGCATTGTCGGAATAAGTAGTCTGTCTTGGTTACTTGACATGCTGGTACGAAGAGGTGGCGTATTGATGGACCGCAGTGAGATATATTCGTCTGTCTGACATCAGCGAATAAAAGATCTCGTTATATTGATTGAGTCAAAACCCTAACGAAGGTTCAGGGGTTTGCACGGGTTGTCTGTTGCTTTGACTTGCCATGGTGGAGAGCCAATACAGCGCGCTCGTATATCCGCATCTTGGGTAACAGCAGTTCGTGTAGTACCGCCTGAGACTGAACTTAGGTAACCATATCCGAGTAATAGGATGGGGACATTCCCTGAGGAGCTCAATAACATTCATCGTGCCAAAGTCCTGCAGGCTGATTAAGTTCAGGCACGAGTGATAAGGTTTGAGTGGTACTACTCAGGAATTATAAGATATTAATTAATTGTAGTTAGAGCTTGTCAGAGAGGTGGGCGCCGTTTTTGGTGAGAAGAGGGAGGAGAATTTCGATTCTGGTCCTGCTCAAGTCACAGATCTACGGAGTCCTCACCAGTAGTAGATCTGAACAGCACCAGGACACAGATCTGAAGACCTGATCTGGAGAACAACAGATTTCTTCTTTCCCTTTCTTTGTTTTCGATTTTCTCTAGAAATTAGTCTTCTAATTTCTGTTTCCGCAGAGAAATCGGATTGCGTGGTTGAATTGGATCTTGGAATTCAAACGCAAAAGATTGGTACAGACACTACGGAATTACGGTAATCTCTCAATCCACAATTATGCATTAAATTCATAGGAGCATGCAAGGGTTTTGAGAATATTTAATTATGAGCAATATCCATAGATCGATCCGGTTCAGTTTGGTTTTTGTGATTCGGTTCACGATAAAACCCTACAATTGGTATCAGAGCCAGGTTTCTGATTTATGGCTCTGTTGTTCATAATTAAATTCGATAATATGCATGTATGAATTTATTATTGTGGATGTTGGTTTTTGTTCCTCGTGGTAACCCGTTGATTCAGCCCGCTGTGGTTTATCCGTGTAGGGCTGAATTATTTTGTAAAATCACGAGAAAATTCTTGATTAGAATAGATTTGAAATTGTAAAAGAATAGAATATTCTGTAATTTTTCAAATTCTGTATTTGAACAGGTCGAGGACGAAGAACGAAGACGGAGCCGACGAAGGGCCGGCGGAGGGCACGTCGGACGACGACGGGCGCAGGGCAGGGTCGTGCGCGCGGGCGCGGGGCTGGGTGCGTGCGAGCGCGCGGCACGGCAGGCAGGCGCACGGGGCGCGCGCGCACGGCGCGCGGCCCTGGCCGGCGGCGGACTGGCGGCGGCGGTGGTGGTCGGC
>JAPKLW010001413.1:0-62585 GCA_026898455.1 Plectranthus barbatus | reverse complement strand
TGAATGCTTTGAGAAATTCAAAGAGTTTAAGGCTGAAGTAGAAAAGAAGGTCGGGAAAACTATCAAGTCGCTGCGATCTGACCGCGGTGGCGAATACCTCGGTAACGAGTTTCTGCAATATTTGTCAGAAAATGGGATACATCCCAATGGATTGCACCGGGTACTCCCCAGCAAAACGGTGTAGCTGAAAGAAGAAATAGGACTCTTCTAGAGATGGTAAGATCAATGATGAGTTATGCAAACTTACCAATTTCATTTTGGGGCTACGCATTGGAGACAGCAGCTTACGTGCTTAATGTGGTGCCTTCTAAATCAGTTCCTAAGACGCCTTCTGAGCTCTTCCTTGGTCGCAAACCTAGTTTGTGCAAGTTTAGAGTATGGGGCTGTCCGGCACACGTATTGTCAAAGGAACCTGATAAGTTAGAAAGCAGGTCAAAAGTAATGCTGTCCATAGGGTATCCCAGGCAAATGAAAGGTGGTTACTTTTACTGTCCTGAGAGTCAAAGGGTCGTTGTTAGCACCAACGCTAGATTCTTGGAGGACGAGTATGTGAATAATCACAGGTCAAGGAGTGATATCATTCTTCAAGAAATTGAGAACGAGAATGCAATTCCAAGGGAAGGGGAACGTGTAGATGTGGGTGCACCTGTGAGAGGTACAGCACCACAGACACGTTCTTCAGTGCAAGGTGCAGGATCACAAGTCACTGCACCTACTACTGACACGGCACCGATGCCTCGTCGCAGTGGGAGAGTTATTTTTTCCAACCAGAAAGGTACATGTTCGTGGGTGAGTCTTCGAACTTGAGCCCGGAAGACGGACATGAGGACTCTGACCCATTGACTTACGAAGAGGCAGTGCAGGACAAGGATGTTGCCAAATGGCGTGTCGCCATGGATTCTGAAATTGAATCCATAACTGCTATGGATGTATACCAGAAAACTGATTTTCCGGATGGCTTTAGGGCCATAGGGTGCAAATGGGTATACAAACGAAAGAAAGGGGCGGATGGAAAGATTACGGCTTTCAAGGCCAGGCTGGTGGCAAAGGGTTATAGTCAGAAAGAGGACATTGACTATGACGAAACCTTTTCACCCGTAGCCATGCTCAAATCTATCCGGATACTCTTTGCCATAGCTGCGCATATGGACCTCGAGATTTGGCAGATGGATGTGAAAACTGCTTTTCTAAACGATTACCTTGAAGAAGGTAGGGACATCTATATGCAGCAACCCGAGGGTTACATAAGCAAGGGCGAAGAACATCTTGTCTGGAAGCTTAGGAAGTCCTTGTATGGACTTAAGCAAGCTTCAAGGTCGTGGAACTTACGTTTCAACGATGTGATTAAATCTTACCGACTTTGTGTCAGTGGGAGCGTGGTCTTCCTTGCACTATACGTTGATGACATACTCCTATTTGGAAACAACGAGGGAGTGATGTCCGAAATCAAGGTTTGGTTATCCGAACAGTTCCAAATAAAGGATCTCGGTGAAGTTGGCTACATTCTTGGGATTAAGGTCTTACGAGATCGTAAAAGAAGAATGTTGAGCTTATCCCAGGCATCCTATGTGGATACTTTGATAGCCCGGTTCAGCATGCAACTCGCCAAGAAAGGCTTGCTGCCTTTCCGACATGGCGTTCATCTTTCTAGTGGGAAGTGTCCTCAGACACAGCGGGAGAAAGACGAGATGAGTCTTGTACGATATGCTTCGGCTGTGGGTAGTCTCATGTATGCAATGCTGTGTACCAGGCCAGATATCTGTTATGCCGTTGGCATAGTAGCAAGATATCAGTCTAACCCTGGACAGGCGCACTGGACTGCTGTAAAGCACATCCTTAAGTATTTGAATAGAACTAGGAATTTCTGCCTAGTTTATCAAAGTGAGGATTTGTGCCCTGTGGGTTATACAGACTCGGATTTCCAAGGGGACCGGGATGAGAAGAAATCAACCTCAGGTTATGTGTTTACCCTAGGAGGTGGAGCTGTATCTTGGAGGAGCTCAAAGCAGAAATGCATTGCTGACTCCACCATGGAGGTGGAATATGTCGCCGCCTCCGACGCCTCGAAAGAGGGGGTGTGGCTCCGGAACTACCTTTTAGAGTTGGGCGTGATCCCGAGTTTGTCGAAGAGCATCACAATTTATTGTGATAACTCTGGTGCGGTGGCAAACTCAAAGGAACCGCGGTCTCACAGGGCAAGCAAACACATAGAGAGAAAGTACCATATCATACGAGAAATTGTATCAAGGGGCGATGTGCTGATTAAGAAGATTGACACTGCTGACAATCTTGCTGATCCGTTTACAAAGAGCTTGCTGCAGAAAGTTTACGAAAGACATATTCGTGAGCTGGGTCTGAGGTGGATGCCGACCACTGATAGTGGTTAAAGTCAGCAGACTAGATAGACGGACTGTATACTCTGTAATAGCTTAGTTATGCTTTGAGTATAAGTGGGAGATTGATGGGTTTTGTATACTGAAAAAATTTATTACAATTTGTATACAATGGTTTATTTCTCCTATCTGTTAGCAATCGTACATGTATGAACAAAGGTATCCTCTTGTCTCACCGATAGGGACGATCATACGGCGTGTTGTAGATCGCAGAAGACAGTATGATCACTTGATCTAGTGAGACATAAACATAATCACAGCCGAGACAGCGTATGAGGATACGTCTGTCCGGATGGCTGCGGCATTGTCGGAATAAGTAGTCTGTCTTGGTTACTTGACATGCTGGTACGAAGAGGTGGCATATTGATGGACCGCAATGAGATATATTCGTCTGTCTGACATCAACGAATAAAAGATCTCGTTATATTGATTGAGTCCAAACCCTAACGAAGGTTCAGGGGTTTGCACGGGTTGTCTGTTGCTTTGATTTGCCATGGTGGAGAGTCAATACAGCGCGCTCGTATATCCGCATCTTGGGTAACAACAGTTCGTGTAGTACCGCCTGAGACTGAACTTAGGTAACCATATCCAAGTAATAGGATGAGGACATTCCCTGAGGAGCTCAATAACATTCATCGTGCCAAAGTCCTGCAGGCTGATTAAGTTCAGGCACGAGTGATAAGGTTTGAGTGGTACTACTCAGGAATTATAAGATATTAATTAATTGTAGTTAGAGCTTGTCAGAGGCTCCGATTAATTAATGGATGTCCGGTAACCTTAAATATGGGGATTCTCAATTAATGCAACCCGTTCTCATAACGTGGTAATAAAGGGGTAGGTCAGTATTAATTCTGTGGTGAAAAAGAATTAATATTAATTAATTAATTGTGTCCTGGGTTGTGGACATGGGAATTAATTAATTTATATGCCCACTTTATTATTTGCATTAGGTCCCAGGTCTGGCCCAACAAGTGTGCTGAATTGAGCCCAAAATGGCCCATTAGGGTTTCTAACCCTAGGTCTATAAATAGACAGCTCTCTCTCATAAGTTGTAACACAGTTGAAACACAAACCCTAGAGAGAGAGAGGTGGGCGCCGTTTTTGGTGAGAAGAGGGAGGAGAATTTCGATTCTGGTCCTGCTCAAGTCACAGATCTACGGAGTCCTCACCAGTAGTAGAGCTGACCAGCACCGGGACACAGATCTGAAGACCTGATCTGGAGAACAACAGATTTCTTCTTTCCCTTTCTTTGTTTTTGATTTTCTCTAGAAATTATTTTTCTAATTTCTGTTTCCGCAGAGAAATCGGATTGCGTGGTTGAATTGGATCTTGGAATTCAAACGCAAAAGATCGGTACAAACACTACAGAATTCTGGTAATCTCTCAATCCACAATTATGCATTAAATTCATAGGAGCATGCTAGGGTTTTGAGAATATTTAATTATGAGCAATATCCATAGATCGATCCGGTTCAGTTTGGTTTTTGTGATTCGGTTCACGATAAAACCCTACAGTCTACACGTTCCCCTTCCCTTGGATCGCATTCTCGTTTTCAATTTCTTGAAGAACGATATCACTCCTTGACTAGTGATTACTCACATACTCGTCCTCCAAGAATCTCGCGTTGGTGCTAACAATGACCTTCTGACTCTCAGGACAGTAAAAGTAACCACCTTTCGTTTGCCTGGGATACCCTATAAACAACATTACCTTTGACCTGCTTTCTAACTTATCAGGTTCCTTCGACAGAACGTGTGCCGGACAGCCCCATACTCTAAACTTGCACAAACTCGGTTTGCAACCAAGGAAGAGCTCAGAAGGCGTCTTAGGAACTGATTTAGAAGGCACCACATTTAACACGTAAGTTGCTGTTTCCAATGCGTAGCCCCAAAACAAAATTGGTAAGTTTGCATAACTCATCATTGATCTTACCATCTCTAGAAGAGTCCTATTTCTTCTTTCAGCTACACCGTTTTGCTGGGAGGTATCCGGTGCAGTCCACTGGGATGTAATCCCGTTATCTGACAAATACTGCAGGAACTCATTACAGAGGTATTCGCCACCGCGGTCAGATCGCAGTGACTTGATAGTTTTCCCGACCTTCTTTTCTACCTCAGCCTTGAACTCTTTGAATTTCTCAAAGCATTCAGACTTGTAGCGAAGCAGGTAAACGTATCCGTATCTTGAGTAATCATCAATGAAAGTGACGAAGTACTCGTACCCTCCACGAGCCTGCATGGACATCGGTCCACATAAGTCAGAATGGATCAATTCCAGCACTTCTTCTGCTCGATACTGACTAGCCTTAAAAGACCTAGTTGACATCTTGACCTCGATGCAGGATTTGCAAACTTGATAGGGTACAGCCCGGACTAAGTCCAATGTACCGTCATCTGCAAGTCACTGAATCCACTTCAAGCTGATGTGACCCAGTCTCAAGTGCCAGAGATATGTAAGATCCTCATCAGAAGAAGTAAGTTTTCTCTATCTAGGATTATCAATTACGGATGAATTACATGCAATACTTGCGGAAGACTTATGATTGCAGTTAATAACATCGAGATAATTATTTAGCATTCCACGACAGATAACACCGTTATTACCAATGATAGAAACACTACTATAAATAATAACTGAATATCCATCAACTTAAAGTTTGGAAACTGAAATAAGGTTTCGCCAAAAATTCGGCACGTACAAAACATCTCTCAAAGTTAAAACAGAATCATCAAAGTACAAGGTGAAATCTCCAATGGCAGCTGCACTCACTTGTGTTGCATTCCCCATTGAGATGGTAACCTCGTCATTCTTCAGCACCCTCCTTGGTGTGAACCCCTGCAAAATGCAACAAACATGATCAGTAGCTCCAATATCCACTACCCACAACCCTCTTCATCTCATTTGACCTCCTCTCACGTGATCTGCGATCAATCATATTCTTGCACACAGTATGAATCACATCTTTCAATGTGCTCAAGCTGTGCTCAAGATCTGATAACTCAGAATCCCATGAAGGTACGGAAGACTGTCCTGCTATGAGATCAGTAAGCAACTCTTTGAAAGAGCACTCGCTTCTCTTAACTACATCCTTCTTAAAGTCATAGAATGAAAGCGGTAAAGAGTTCAGGATTATATCGATCTTAGCCCGATTAGTGATACATCCACCTCTATGTGTTAACCGATTCATGGTGTTATCCATCATCATCACATGCAGTGTCACCGAACTGCCATCAACCATTCTCTTATAGACAAGGTCTTTCACGAGATCACAGTTGATAGTTCGTTCCACTTCACCATACGTGGCCACTAAGTCCATCTAGATCGTAACAGAGCTACAATAGCCCATGTACTCGAGCTTCAGTTCTCTAGACAAGTTATCTGAGATTAACTTGTAAGTAAAATCTTCAGATGCCACCCATCTGTCATAGAACTCCTTCTCACGTCTAGAGACTTTATGGTAACGTGGGGCAAGTGGCATCATAGTAAGAACAAACATGTGTTGTTTAGTCAGGAGAATATACTCAATGCAGTATCTCCATTCATGGAAGTTTGGACCAATTAGAGGATTGAGAGCAAGTAAATGATCGACAGTATACATAGACATATCTGAAACAATAAAGAATCTTAAATAAGAACATACATGTAGAACTTCGAAAACAAATGCATTGAAAACCTTTTAATAAATCAAATAAAAATGTTTTCCACTAATTGCCCAAGAGTTCCCACCGCAAGCTACACTCGTAGATGTTTACGATGTCACCCTCAACCAGAACTGCGGGTTTTAAGCCCCAATTTATTTAATTTCACTACCATGTCAGGAACCTTTTGACACTAGAATTTAATAATTAGTGAAAACCTTAGACCAAGCCATCTCTCAAGAACAGGGATGCAATTCTTGCATTATATTCTAAGATGCTTCTAAGCTATTAACCACAAATTTAACTCCGGCCAAAAGAGACAGTTTAGAATGACACGCAACCATACCGCACAACCCTTAAAGCTTTTGTTATCTATAATTTAAACCAATCCTAGAATTCTTATGAAAGAGATTTACGCAAGCTACACTCGTAGACGTTTACGCAAAACCTTCCCACTATTCACATGATTTAAATTGTTTGTCTAGAAATCCCAACAACCGTACCCATGCACCTCTAGGAACTAGTAAGCTACACTCGTAGACATTTACTAGAACGAGAGATACACTTACAACCTAGGACCGCTTTGTAGAGGTCTATTTATTTTAATTAAAAAATCTGCTTAGTATTTTTCTTTTAAAAGGTTTCTTATATGCACAAATATAATTTCTTTGTTATTATATTTTCCAAATTTTTGCATGTAATTAAACAAACCCGAAAATTCCCAAAATATAATCCAACAAAAAAATTAATCACATAAGCATTCTTGGAAAACTGTAAATAATAAAAGCAGTAAATCATGCTTATCCTATTATTCTTCAATCGTTTGATATACAGATCTAGATCGGAGAATGAACGATGAAGTTATATCTGAAGCGGAATGGAACTCCTTCTTGTGTTCCTACAGATCTGATCTTCTGATCTGTTCCCTTGCTCCTTGGAAATCTGGTGAGGATTATCCACCAAGTTGAATCAGAAAGCCGGAGGATTTGATTAGAAAAATCCCTCCTTCTGATCGTCCAAAGTCACCCTCTCGCTCTCAATATTCGAATAGAATATTAGTTGTATACTGTGGTGGCTACCTCTGATCTGAGAGGGAAAGACTATTTATAGTGTTAGGGTTTTGAGAAACCCTAACCCTAATTGGGCTTGAGCAGTGTGTGGGCCAAACCAGGGATCAAATGCAAATAATAAAGTGGGCCCTCTTTATTAATTAATTCTTCCTTGTTCAACCCAGAACATAATTAATTAATAAAACATTGTTTTAACCTTCACCACGGTAACAATGTTGACTCGCCCCTTTATTACCACATTATTAGGAACAGGTTGCATTAAACTAACATGATCCACATATTTAAGGTTTTGGACATTCATTAATTAATTTGGTTTATGACAATTAACCATAATTAATTAATATCTTATTTCCTGATTAGTACCACTCACACCTTTTCTCTTATGCTTGAACAAATCATTCAGCCTGCAGGACGTAGCATAAAGAACCTTGTGAGCTCATCAGGGAATGTCACCATCCTGAAACGGATATGCTTACCTATACATCCAGCCTAAACAGACCCCACACAAATTGCCAACACCCAAAGTGCAGGTATAAGAGTACATGTAAGACTCGCCACCATAGCATATCAAAGTGTAGTCAATCCGTGTGTGCCCCTTATCCTTCAGTAAGGTTTAAGATCATAGGAAGTATGTTAGGGATCTGGCTCATTCATATGTCAATGAGAATGGCACATCCCACTGTTGATCCCATCAATACATAAACATGTACCGACACATCAAGTAGCTAGGATAAGCCCACTTATAAACCGATGTGTCGCAGCTTAGATCGACAGCCTATCCAGGGACCGTCTCAGCTGTGATACTGTTTATATCTCGCTAGGTCAAACGAACCATATGATCCTCTGTGATCTCCTACACACCATATGGTCATCCCTATCTACGAGATAAAAGGATATTATAGTTCGTTATATGTTCACATTTATCAGATAGCTAGAATTGTTGATGTAACACATAAATGAAGGCCAGTATACAAACACTTAATCATTTATGCTTTCTGTATACAATCCCAACAATCTCCCACTTATACTCAATGCATAATACCATTACTTTTACAGAGTATTAAGTGTGTCTATTCAATCTAGCCATTACAAAATGGGACATAAGATGTCCAGCCTTAGATCTTCAGTCCAAGAGCACGAACTTGTTCCTCGTAGATCTTCTTAGGCAAGCCCTTTGTAAATGGATCAGCTAGATTCTCTTTCGTATCTATCTTTTGGATTTGCACATCGCCTCTTGCTACGATTTCTCGTATGATGTGGTGCTTTCATTCTATGTGTTTTCAAGCCTTGTGAGACCTGGGTTCCTTCGAGTTTGCCACTGCACCAGCATTGTCACAATAAATTGTGATTGCTTTAGGCAAGCTCGGAACAATATCCAGCTCTAGGAGGAAGTTCCGGAACCATACAGCTTCCTTTGAAGCTTCTGAAGCTGCTACATATTCAGCTTCCATGGTAGAGTCCGCGATACATTTCTGTTTCGCACTCCTCCAAGATACAGCTCCTCCTCCCAAGGTAAACACATATCCAGAGGTCGATCTCTTCTCATCTTGATCCGCCTGGAAATCCGAATCCGTGTACCCAACAGGACACAAGTTCTCACACTGATATACAAGACATAAGTCTCGTGTTCTTCTCAGATACTTGAGAATATGTTTAACCGCATTCCAATGCGCCTGACCGGGATTGGATTGATATCTTGCCGCCATGCCAACAGCATAGCAGATATCTGGCCTCGTACAAAGCATAGCATACATGAGACTTCCCACTGCCGAAGCATATGGTACTATAGACATCTCATTCTTCTCTTTCTCTGTCATAGGACATTGTGACTTTGAAAGACGTATTCCATAACAGTAAGGCAGCAAGCCTTTCTTGGAATTCTGCATGCTAAAACGAGCCAACACAGTATCAATGTAAGCACCCTAAGATAAGCTCAACATCCTTTTCCTACGATTACGTAGGACTTTGATCCCAAGGATGTAACCAGCATTTCCCAGATCTTTCATTTGAAACTGCTCGGATAACCAACCTTTTATGCCTGACAACACCTCCACATCGTTTCCGAATAGGAGAATGTCATCTACATAAAGTGCAAGAAAAACCACGCTTCCACTGACACATAAACGGTACTCACAACTCTCGTTTTTGCACTGTGAAAATCCATAGGATTTGATCACATCGTCAAAACATTTGTTCCATGACCATGAACCTTGCTTAAGTCCATATAAGGACTTCTTGAGCTTCCAGACAAGATGCTCTTGATCATTCTGCACATATCCTTCTGGTTGTTGCATGTAGATGTCACGACCTTCCTCAAGGTACCCGTTCAAGAACGCGATTTTGACATCCATCTGCCAGATCTCAAGATCCATATGTGCTGCTATGGACAGAAGTATTCGAATGGATTTTAACATTGCAACAGGTGAGAAGGTTTCATCATAGTCAATACCTTCCTTCTGACTATAACCTTTCGCCACCAACCTGGCCTTAAATGCCGTTATGTTACCATTCGAATCCTTCTTTCTCTTGTATACCCACTTGCTGCCTATGGCTCAAAAACCTTCCGGCAGCAAGGATTTCTGGTACACATCCATAGCTGTAATTGATTCTATTTCAGAATCCATGGCCTTACGCCACTGATCAGCATCTTTGTCTCTCATAGCTTCGTCGTATGTCCATGGGTCGGTATCATTCAGTCCGTCTTCAGGGATTAAGTCAGAAGACTCTCCCACGAATATATACCGCTCAGGCTGCCGAGGCAACCTCCCACTACGACGAGGCCCCTTTAATGTATCTGTGTTAGGTGCATTCAATTGTGATTCACCATCTTGCACAGGCGGCCGTGCAGCTGGTTCCATACCTATTCCAGGTATGCTCAGACTGCCACAGGGTTCTCCTGATGGATTTGAATTGTTCTCTTCAATTTCTTGAAGTACAATCTCGCTCTTGGTCTTGTGGTTTCTTATGAATTCATTTTCCAGAAATCTTGAGTTGGTACTCACAACGACTTTCTGATCTTCTGGATCATAAAAGAAACCACCCTTTGTTTGATTGGGATAGCCCACAAACAACATTAACTTGGACCTTCCTTCCAACTTGTCAGCTTCTTTATTCAGCACATATGCTGGACAACCCCATACTTTCAGCCTAGATAAATCAGGCATTCGCCCATACCAGAGCTCTATAGGAGTTTTAGAAACTGACTTGGAAGGAACCATTCTAAGTAAGTATGCTGCTATTTCTAGCGCATATCCCCAAAAGGAAATAGGTAAGCTGGCATAGCTCATCATTGATCTAACCATTTCCAACAGAGTTCTATTTCTTCTCTCTGCAACACCATTCTGCTGAGGGGTGCCAGGTGCAGTCCACTGGGAAGTAATCCCTTGATCCGCAAGATACTGGAGAAACTCATTGCTGAGGTACTCCGCACCACGATCAGATCGCAGTGTCTTTATGGTCTTGTTCAACTTCTTCTCTACCTCAGCCTTGAATTCCTTGAATTTCTCAAGGCATTCAGACTTGTAGTGAAGTAAATAAACAAATCCATACCTAGAGTAGTCATCTATAAAAGTGACAAAGTATCTGTGCCCACCACGGGCTTGTGTTGACATAGGGCCACACAGATAAGAGTGGATGAGGTCCAACAAATCATTTGCTCGAGACTCACTTGCCTTAAAAGGCCTGGTCGTCATCTTCCCCTCTATACAAGATTTACAAACTCTATTTGGAACTACTTGGATTGGATCCATAATTCCACAATCAACGAGTTTCTTGATTCTTTTAAGATTGACATGACCGAGTCTCAAGTGCCAAAGATATGTTATATCCTCACTTGAAGAAAATTTTCTTTTTCGTTGGTTAGATAAATTATATGCCTCTTTCACTGTTGGTTTGTTTGAACATGTAATAACATAAAGAGAATCTTTCAGTGACCCATGACAGATAACAACGTTATTTCTCATGATAGAAACATCTCTACCATAAACAACAGAAAATCCATCATCAAAGAGTTTGGAAACTGAAATCAAGTTTTGCCGAAAAGTCGGCACAAACAAAACATCTCTTAGTGTTAAAACATTATTCCCAAAACATAAAGTAACATCTCCAATTGCTGTAGCAGAGACTCTAGCTGCATTTCCCATGGAGATGGTAACCTCGCCATCTTCAAGCTCTCTAGTCAGCTCGAACCCCTGCATTGAGTACCAAACATGATCAGTAGCTCCAGTATCCACTATCCACGAATGGATAGAAACTGATGCTAAACATGTTTCAACAACTAGTGCAGAAGATGATGTACCTTGTCCCTTGGTGACAAACACCGGACAATTTACTTTACAGTGACCTTTCCTTTTGCATGCAGAACAGACTTTTCTTTTGTAAACCTTGCCTCCAAATCTTTCTATAGAACCATCACTAGTCGAATTCTTCATGCTTACATCCTCTACACTCGGAAGTGGAAAGTGATAGTCAAGCACAACAGCAGACAAGGAATCATTGATCTGTTGAGCAGCCTCCAAGAAACTGATCAACTGATCAAGAGTAAACACCTTGTCTTCGACTATGGAAGTGAAGTCGTAGAAAGATTCTGGAAGGGAGTCGTATATGATATCAGTGAATAACTGATCATTCATATTTCCACCAAATAAGATATAGAATCTTCTGAGGTTATCCATGTGCAACACATGCTCCCTTACATTACCACCTTGTGCCAGCTTAAGTTCACAATTCTCATTATGAACTTGGCACTGGTAGTCTGTCCAAGCCTACCATAAGTCATAATCAGATCTCTCCAAATCTCAACTGCATCAGTACAATACTGATACTTGAGTTGGAGCTCCTCAATCATGGATGACCTGAGCATTGATAATAACTAATCGTTGTTCGTCATCCATTTTTCAAAAGAGCTCCTAGAGAAATCCGAGGACTCAATGAGAGGTACAGCCGGACGAGGCACAAGTAACACAAAAACAGTCTGCGTAGCAAACATGCATCGCTCCATGAGCCATTTCCATTCCAGGAAATCCGAACCCTTCAAGGGATTTTGTGCCAAAATACGAATAATGATAGACATATCTGAAAATGAATAAATAAATAAATTAAGAACATACAACAGAACATTTGAAACAAATATGCATAGTAACCTTTAGATAAAACAATACAATTTGTTTCCTCCAATTGCCCAAGCTAATTCACCGCAAGCTACTGAAGTAGACGTTTACGGCGCTCAACCAGACCAAGATGATCCATTAATTTCTTGACATGCTAGGTATCTTAAGCAAAAGAAATTAATATTGGAGATAACTGAGACCATGTTCACCTATCTTGAGCAGGGACCTCATGCATGAGTTGTGCTCAGTCAACATCTAAGGTAAAATAACCACAATCCTAACTCCGGACGTTAAAAGGCAATCTAGCATACGTACTCGACCCATGCCTTATGCCCTTAACATCCTTTGTTATCCTATTTAAATTAATCTTAGAGACTTGTGAAAGTTATCTCAATGCAAGCTACTGGAGTAGACGTTTGCTCAGAGGCTCCCACTTCTCATCTTAAAATAAATGTTTTATTTGAAAACCTCATCGCATTAGAACTGGTAATTTATTTCTAACGTAAGCTACTGGAGTAGACGTTTACGCTTTAAAATGCCTTACTTCCAATGAGAGGTTGTATTTGTGGAGGTCTAATGATCTTGGTTAGAAAAGAACCAAAATCCACCTTAGTATTTTAATTCTAAAGGTTTCATGCGCACACATTATTTTATGATGCCATAAATTACGTCAACCCAAAATTCCATCATAAATTAATATGAATCCGGAATTTATAGACATAATTTAAAACATAAAATAAATCACATAAGACATGCTCAAAAATTTAAATAATTGCAACATGCTTATTAAAGTAAGTAATTAAAGCAAATAGGCATGCTTTCCTATTATTTACTAGTGCGCACATAATAAATCACATCATACGAGAAATAATTGAATAAACAAATAAAATTTCTCGTGGCCCCTCAGATGCGATTACAAATTAAATCCTATCTATTACAAGGCTTTAATTTTAATACAAATCTTCAGAATTGGGCTCCCACTGAAAAACTGCAAACTGGGCTGCATAGTGGGCCAAAACTAGGGTTTGGAAACCCTAGATGCAGCACCAGCCGCCAACCCCATAGCAGCCCGCTGGCGCCGCCTTTCCGGCCGCCGCCTGCGGCTGGAACTCACGCCAGCCCTCGCTCAGAGCACCTCCTCCGTCAGCCCGCTCGCCGGAGCAGCCGCAGACGCCAGCGAGGACACCCAAAGCCGCGTGATCCGCAGCCCTACAACGCGCAGCTGCGCGCGCGGCCCTGCCTCGCCACCTGCATCATCACCGACAGCAGTCACGCAGGGCAGAGCTGGCTCCGTCGCCCGAACGTGCAGCCTGGCTGCACCCGGCCCTGCGCCTCCTCGCTACTTCCGTCGCACGCAAAGGGAAAACAGGCGCGGCCCAGCCATAGGGTCGAAACCCTACCGCCGCCACCTGCCCCAATCGCCATCACCGGTCGTGATGCAGCAGCCGCCTCTGCTCGCCGGACGCACGCAGCAGCGTGAAGAGAACTGGGCGCGGCCCAGCCGCGCGATGAACTTAGGGTTCCACCGCGCCGCCGCCACCCACGCACACTACAACCTGCAGCGCTGTCTTCCGCCGTCGCCGGCGGCGGCTAGTTCTGCCATGGCTAGGGCTGACCTGGCTGTGGTGTTGATTCTCTGTTCTTCGTTTCTCGTTCTTCTTCCGGATTTCAATTTTACAGATTTGAATAATTAAAAAATACAAAAATTACAGATCTACAATCTATTACAATTTTTGCCTATCAAATCTAACCACGGATTTTCTCGTGGTAAAACTAGATAAAAAAAAAACGAGAAGGCCACGAGAACAAAAAATCATCCACAACAATTTAAATCCATCCATGAACATACATATTTATTTAATTATATTTATCGAGGATAGAGCCTAAGAACTAGAACCTGGCTCTGATACCAATTGTAGGATTCGAGTCTACGGCCAACAACGTGAGTTGTTATTTAATTCGCAGGATCGTTCTTAGGGTATCAAAATAAATTCAATTAATTAAACCATGCGAATCCTATGCATGCTCCTACAAACTTAATTGTATAGGATGGATTAAGGAAAATACCGTTCTTCAATCATTTGATCTACAGATCTAGATCGGAGAATGAACGATGAAGTTAGATCTGAAGCGGAATGGAACTCCTTCTTGTGTTCCTACAGATCTGATCTTCTAATCTGTTCCCTTGCTCCTTGGAAATCTGATGAGGATTATCCACCAAGTTGAATCAGAAAGCCGGAGGATTTGATAAAAAAAAAATCCCTCCTTCTGATCGCCCAAAGTCGCCCTCTCTCTCTCAATATTCGAATAGAATATTCGTTGTATACTGTGGTGGCTGCCTCTGATCTGAGAGGGAAAGACTATTTATAGTGTTAGGGTTTTGAGAAACCCTAACCCTAATTGGGCTTGAGCAGTGTGTGGGCCAGACCAATGATCAAATGCAAATAATAAAGTGGGCCCTCTTTATTAATTAATTCTTCATTGTTCAACCCAGAACATAATTAATTAATAAAACTTTGTTTTAACCTTCACCACAATAACAATGTTGACTCGCCCCTTTATTACCACGTTATTAGGAACGGGTTGCATTAAACTAACATGATCCACATATTTAAGGTTTTGGACATTCATTAATTAATTTGGTTTATGACAATTAACCACAATTAATTAATATCTTATTTCCTGATTAGTACCACTCACACCTATTCTCTTATGCTTGAACAAATCATTCAGCCTGCAGGACTTAGCATAAAGAACCTTGTGAGCTCATCAGGGAATGTCACCATCCTAAAACGGATATGCTTACCTATACATCCAGCCTAAGCAGACCCCACACAAATTGCCAACACCCAAAGTGCAGGTATAAGAGTACATATAAGACTCGCCACCATAGCATATCAAAGTGTAGTCAATCCGTGTGTGCCCCTTATCCTTCAGTAAGGTTTAAGATCATAGGAAGTATGTTAGGGATCTGGCTCATTCATATGTCAATGAGAATGGCACATCCCACTGTTGATCCCATCAATACATAAACATGTACCGACACATCAAGTAGCTAGGATAAGCCCACTTATGAACCGATGTGCCGCAGCTTAGATCAACAGCCTATCCAGGGACCATCTCAGCTGTGATACTGTTTATATCTCGCTAGGTCAAACGAACCATATGATCCTCTGTGATCTCCTACACACCATATGGTCATCCCTATCTACGAGAGAAAAGGATATTATAGTTCGTTATATGTTCACATTTATCAGATAGCGAGAATTGTTGATGGAACACATAAATGAAGGCCAGTATACAAACACTTAATCATTTATGCTTTCTATATACAATCCCAACAATACTGTCTTCCGCGATCTACTACACGCCGTATGATCGTCCCTATCGGTGAGACAAGAGGATACCATTGTTACATACATGTAAGATTGTTTGATAGATAGGAGAAATAAACCGTTGTATACTCATTATAATAAATGCTTTCAGTATACAAAACCCATCAGTTTCCTTACCTTGCTTGTACTTGATGGCATAAGGAAAGGTCTTTACAAACTCCATCCACCTTGCGTGCCTCTTATTCAGCTTGTGTTGCCCCTTCAGAAGCTTCAGCGACTCATGATCGGTGTGAATGATGAACTCCTTAGCGCACAAATAATGCTGCCACGTTTTTAAGGCTCTCACCAAGGCGTACAGCTCCTTATCGTAAGTAGGATAGTTCAATGTTGCTCAATTCAGCTTCTCGCTGAAGTATGCCACGGGCCTCTTCTCCTGCATCAAAACTGCACCAATACCAACCCCAGAAGCATCACATTCAATCTCAAATGTCTTAGAAAAGTTAGGAAGAGATAATATTGGGGCATATGTCAACTTGTACTCAGCAACTCAAAAGCCTTCTCTGGCTCTTCTCCCCATCTGAACTCCACAGTCTTCTTAATCACTTCAGTTAATGGGGCTGCAATGCTGTTGAAATGGGGTACAAATCGCCTATAAAAGCTGGCAAGTCCGTGAAAACTGCGAACATCGCTAACATTCTTAGGCTGCGGCCACTCCTTGATAGCTCGAGTCTTCTCTTCATCCACCCGCACTCCATCTGCACTAACAACAAAGCCAAGAAACACCAACTTATCTGTGCAAAAGATGCACTTCTTCATGTTAGCAAACAGTCTCTCCCTACGAAGTATATCTAAAACAGACTTCAGATGTTCAAAGTGGTCATCATAACTCCTACTATAAATCAGAATCTCATCAAAGTAAACCACTACATATCTGCCAATAAAAGCTCTCAAAACATAGTTCATAAGACGCATAAAAGTACTAGGAGCATTGGTTAAACCTAAAGGCATGACTAACCACTCATACAACCCAAGCTTAGTTTTAAAAGTAGTTTTCCACTCATCTCCCTCCTTAATCCTAATCCGATGATAACCACTTTTGCAAGTCTATCTTAGAAAATACACTAGCACCATGTAACTCATCTAACATGTCATCTAAATGAGGGATAAGATGGCGATACTTAACCGTAATGTTGTTGATAGCTCGACAGTCGCAGCACATCCTCATGGTCGAGTCCTTCTTGGGCACAAGCAAATCTGGAACTGCACAAGGACTCAAACTCTCCCTCACGTGGCCTTTGACCAACAACTCTCCAATCAGCCTCTCCAGCTCCTTCGTCTCCTCAGGGTGGGTTCGGTAAGTTGGTCTATTTGGAAGGGTTTCTCCAGGCACAAAATCTATTTGATGCTCAATCCCACGAATGGGTGGCAGCCCAGCTGGGTATCATCTGGAAATACATCATCAAAATCTTGCAAAAGAGAGGAAATAGAAGGGGTTAGAGAATCAGGAATGTTAGTTAAAACCAGGTTCTCCTTGTAGATCAACAACACCAATGGTTTCTCCTCCTTCAAATCCCCAACCCTAGCTAGAAATGACTGCTGCACCACCCCTTTCTCCTTATTACTTCGTGGCTGCATCTCATCATCCGACTCCTTCTGCAACTGGATTTGATCCTCATAGACTTGTTTAGGGGTCAAAGGAACAAGTGAGATCTTTTTCTGCTTGTACTCGAAGGAATACTTGTTCGTGAAGCCATCATGCTTCACACGCCTATCAAACTGCCACTGACGCCCCAAAAGTATATGACTCGCCTGCATAGGAATCACATCACACAACACCTCATCCTCATATTTCCTAATGCAAAACGGCACCTTGACTTGCTTCATTACTTTGATGATGCCACTATCATTCAACCACTGCAGCTTGTATGGCCTAGGGTGCTTCATCACCTGTAACCTTAGCTTTGTCACTATCGACTGGCTCTCCACATTGGTGCAGCTACCTCCATCTATAATCATGCTGCAAACCTTATCGTTGATATGACAACGTGTATGAAAGATGTTCTCCCTCTGCTCCAAATCTCCGGCTGCAGGTTGTGCATTCAAAGCCCTTCTCATCACAAAATTCAGCGCTGCAGGCGCCTCAATCTCTTCTACATCTCCATCAGGATAATCCAAATCAGGCATCTACGGGTCAGTCTCTTCATCAGTCACAATCTCTCCATCATCTCGAATCACCATGACTCTCCGATTTGGGCAATTATTAGCAATATGCCCAAAACCTTGACACTTATAGCACTTGCGATCTCTATTCCGGGTTTCAATGACAACAGATTTACCTTGAACTGCGACATCTGACCTGGGCTTCACAAACGGCTTCTTCTCCCCTCGAGGCTGCTCCTCCTCCTTCTTCCACGGAGCTCATTTTGGTGTGGAACCACTGCCAGTCTGGTATTCTCTCCAACCTATAGGGTTCTGCCTCGTATTACTGCCGCTGCCCCTCCTCTTGAGCTGTCCCTCATTCTTGATCGCCATGTGGACCATGTCATCCAGCTCAACATAGTGCTGCAGCTCCACTCTATTCCGGATCTCCCAATTCAGACCATCTAGAAACCTAGCCATCGTCGCCTCTCTATCCTCCACTACATTGGCTCGGATCATAGCCACTTCCATCTCCTTATAGTACTCATCCACACTCCTACTACCCTGCCTCAAACTCTGCAGCTTGTTATACAGCTCTCGGTAATAATGATTTGGCACAAAGCGCCTCCTCATAACTGCCTTCATCTCATCCCATATCTCTATAGATCTCTCCCTATTTCTCCTCCTACTACTGACCAACTGATCCCACCATATGAGAGCATAGTCAGAGAATTCCACTACAACAAGCTTTACTTTTTTCAGCTCAGAATAGTTGTGGCATTCGAACATCATCTCCACCTTCCGTTCCCACTCCAGATACAACTCGGGGTCGTTCTTTCCATGAAATGACGGGATGTTCATCTTGATTATCCCCAGATTGTTATCATAAGACTCCTCCTCATAGTCATCGACGTCCTCCTCTTCATTAGGACTCCGTCTCCTATTGGAGCCTCTGCCACCTCGATCGCCACGTCCTTTCCCAGTACTCCTATGACTACCAGATAAGTCACGCCTAGTCCTTTCTATCACTGAGATCTCGAATTCATCCATTCGCTGATGTATGACATTCATCTCACTTTTCAGTAGCCTAGCCAATTCTGATTTCATGGCCTCCATTAAGTACTTGACCTGTCCACCACCAACTATCTCATCGTCTTTCAACCCCTCGAAACCACTACTTTTAGACATACCTGCACGAAAAGGTTAGATAGAAAGATAAAAGAAAGGACCTCACCACTTCACGTACACTCGTGTATCACTTAGTTATGTCAAACACTCACACTCGTGTATCGCTCGCAGTATGAATGGCTTTTCCAGTCCCTCTATTAATCTCACACACTCTTGACTTTTACCACTCTTTTCTCCCTTCTGAAAAACTCAAAAAAATCCTATAAAATTCCACGGACTTCAATTCGACGAACCAACTGAACGGGAAGACTCTAGAAGACTCTAGGAAGGTAAATGACCAAAAACAAACGAAAAATTTATTCGGAAAAACTTTCGGAGGGCAATAACTACTCGATAATAATGGAATTTGACCAAAAAGCACCTTATGTCACTCCAAAGCAGTGAGTCTTGTAGATCTCGCCGAGACATTTCTGAAAAGCGTAATTAAGCCAAAAACAGACACCGGACACAAAAGTTACAACAAAAACGGGATTTACCCGAAAAACAGGCAAAAAGACACTAGTCGAAATCAAGAAATTTGGGATTTCTGAATTATTTTTAATCCCCTTTTTATTTATTTTTTTACATTTTTTTTACTATTATTTTTTTTGAACTCTTTTTTTTTTGAATTTTCTTTTTCTTTTTTTTTTTTCATAATTTTTCGCCCTTTTTTTATATGGTAACTACCAAATTGTTTGGTAATTCAAGAAGGAAATAATATGACCACCATGGAAAGGTATGAATAAGGTAAAAGATATAAGGAAAGATTTGAATTGATCTAATATGGTAAGAAAGATAATTCAACTCTTGACTCACAAGGAATTTGAAACCCTAAAATTTTTGACCCAACAGGAGCATGAAACAAAACAATGAAAGACACGAAGAAATACGAATCACAAACGATAGAGAAATCAGACAAAACAAGACTCGATTTTTTTGACACGAAAGAAAAGAAATAACAAAACTGAAAGACAAGGAAGAGGAGAGACACGACCTGGATATTGATACCAAAATGATACGATCCTCGCCGGGAAGGTTTAGATTGCAGCCCAAGAACTCGAACGAATGGACTCAGACACGACGCGAAAGCAACTAAGGTTGATAACAGGGGAAGATCCAACACCTTTGGATTCAAATCCTTCAAGTACCGTAGTCCAGATTGAATCTCCTACGACCTAAGAAGAGAATTGATCCAACAATGAAGGATATATGCGAAGACACCACCAATGGATATGACAGTCCGATTGATTAGTCGAGATTGGAACCCTAATGAAAGATTAGAATTTTCGAGTATTGAGCCTTCAGAAATTAAAGGAGAAAACCTCACAATGTTATTAAAATATGAAAACTGAAAATTGTTCAATAACAAGGCCTATATATAGGGGACTCAAATCCTAAACTAATAAGGCAACTAATTTCGAAAATAAAAGGGAATAAATTCGAAATTTAATTAAACAAGGCCTAAACATGTTGGCCCAAAATAACTAAATAAATTAAACTAAGCCAAATCATTACACATAATTAAATTGGTAACTTTTGGGCCTTTGTTTAATTCTTCCAACACCATCGAATGCTCGGAATTATTTGCAGCCCAAATGCCTTTAACCAACGAACTCAATCCAGCCCTCAAAGTCCTTGCTCGAGCTCTAGTCATCGGCCCACTCGGAATGTAGGCTTGATCGTCTCTCACAGCTGCTACTTGGGCTCCATCAGCATGCTAGGAATAATCATAGGCATTGCAATTTATTTTTGATATTCCGATTATTGATCTTGTCAAACAGACTTCATGATTCAGTTCACGAATCCCTTCAATTGGTATAAGAGCCAGGTTGATTAATTGGCTCTGTCAGGAAAAATAATATTGCTTATGATATGCTTGATAATTATTATTAAATGATTGCATGTATGGGTTTTGGATTATATGAATATGTGTTTTTTGTTCCTCGTGGTTCTCGGGTTAATCCGCCCTTTTATAAGGATTCGTTTTTCACACACGAGATAAATCCCTGCTAGATTTAGATTCTAAATTGTATTAGGATTATTCCATGTAATTTTCAATTTTAAAATTAAATCTGTAAAACGGAGAATGAAGAACACAAAGATTGAAGGACCGCACGATGACGCACGGCAGTAGGCCGTGCACGGCGGTCGTGCACAGCAGGCAGGCACGACAGGATGGTGTGCAACAGCGGCACTGCGTGCAAAACCCTAGAGTTTCAGCAAGGCGTGCGTGCGCGCACAGCGATAGCCGCGTGGCACAAGCCGGCAGGTAGCGTGTGGGGCTCCGAGACGGCGACATGGGGAGGCAGAGGCCTAGCCGGGACGGCGAGCGGCGGCGGTCTGGGCACGAGGGGCGTGCGCGACACAGCGAAACCTTAGGTTCCGCGTGCAAGCGCACGAGAACCCTGCGCGCACTTGACGGCGGCAGGCTTGCGCTCTCCGGGCGGCGATGGCGGGGCAAGGTGGTGCGGCGCGTGGCGGTGGGACGTGGACTAGGGTTGGCCGGTGGCGGGGCTAGGCACGAACGGCAACGCTGCAAACCCTAGGGTTTGCGTGCGGTTCTTGGGGGCTTCAGGCCGCATCTCCTGCGTGTTTTCGGGCGAGCCATAGTGGCCAACGGTGGAGAAGATGGTGTCTGATAGTTCGGGCGACAATCAGGGCAAGCCGGGGCGGCGACATGCAAAGCGAGCAATGGGCAGAGGAGGCGGAATCGTGGGCTGCAGCCATGCAACGTGCGTGCATAGCTGCTGTACGATTCCGGCAGCCCTCGCGTTGGCGGCGGGTCGCCGGCGGTGGTGGTTTGCAGGTGGTGGCCCGTCGGGCCGAGTTCTCACTGGATATTGAGCTTGCAATGTGTGCCCGGCCCGCGATTTGGTTAACTGGCCCAGTTGTCCTATTTTCTGATGAATCAAATCTTGGAGGCCCAATTTTAGAAAATAAAATCAGATCACAGTCCAAGTAGTGGGAGCCCAGTTGAAGATTTTTGAAATAATTTCAAAGTGTAATAGATAGAATTATTTCTTAATTCCGTATCATGAGGCCACGAGGACATTTTTTATTGGCTTTATTATTTGTTTTCGCATGATATATGTGTTTAAATTAATTGCGCATCATATAAGCATGTTGTAGATAATAGGAGCACGTTTACTGCTTTTATTTACAACTTTAAAGCATGCTATGTGATTTATTTTATGTAATTAATTATAACTATAAATTCGGGGTTCATGCCTTGGATGATAGAATTTTAGCAATGTTATAATTATGGCTACATAAAATAATCTGTGCAATTGAACCTTATGAATTGAAAAATTACTAAGCCGATTATTTAATAAGACCTCCACAAAGCGATCATTTATTGGAAGTGGGTAATTTATTAAGTAAACGTCTACATGTGTAGCTTACTTAATTTATTATTCATAAGTTCTAATAGATTGGATTTCTTAAAACAAACATTTAATTTATGTGAGAAGTGGGAGTTCATGCATAAACGTCTACATGTGTAGCTTGCGTATTGAGCTTTCATAAGTTCTCTAGGGATTGAATTAAATGAGACAACCTTATTATAAGGGATCAGGTGTGTCCTAGCAGATCCTTATATGGGAGGGTTGGCTTTGGTGGTAAGCTAGCTTAGATGTTATCCAGAGTATAACTCATTTGTGATGTCCCTGCTCAGTAGGATAATATGGTCTTAAGTTAGTCTCCAATTATTAATTCCATTTGTCTAAGGAACCCGGGCATGGATTGGAATTAAAGGACTGGAATTGAAAGATGCAGTCTGGTTAAGTGTTTTGTTGTAAACGTCCACATGTGTGGCTTGCAATAGTAATACTTTGGCAAATTGGAGGAAACATTAATATTATTTTATCATAAGGTTTCAATATTTAATTGTTTCAAATGTTTGCGACTATGTTTTAATTTCTGCTTTAATTTATTATTTTTAGACATGTCTACTGCTCATATTGTTAACCTCTTATCATCAAACCCTTTAACTGGTCCGAATTTTCCTGAATGGAAATTTTGCCTGATGGAACTACCCTGTCAAAACATGCCTATATACTTTACATGGACCTACTGTCTCCTCGGTATTGGAATTGTTCTGGCTATGAGCGAGAATTCTTTGAAAGATGGAAAGCTTCTGATGAGTTTACCCGCTATCTCACCATGAACAATCTTTCTAGAGAATTAAGGCCCAAGTACAGAAAATATCAAAGTGCTGTTGAGATATGGAGGGAACTTGTGAAAGTATATGGGAAGGTGAGACGAACTACCAGTTATGATCTTGTGAAAGACTTGGTTTGCAAGAAAATGACTGTGGGGAGTTCGTTGGCTATGCACTTCATTAATATGATGAAAATTATGAAGAAATATAGAAAGAGAGGTGGACGAATCACTAAGCGGGAAGAAATAAACATCATCCTGCACTCTCCATCTGATTCTTATAATGGTTTCATCAAGTCTCTCGGTGCCAGGCGCGAGTTTCCTCTACATGAGTTACTTAGAGCCATGTTGCGAGAGGAGTCTGACATGATAGCACTCAAGTTTGCTCCAACTTTGTTAGCTTTTGACAAGGCAGTCACTGAGGTAAAGGAAGTTCTTAAAAGGTTAGATGAAGAAGATAAGGCAAAAGCCATCACCAGGCCATGCAAACGCAAGCGAAGTGAAGTAAATTGTCTAGTGCCTAGCACGGGTAGACAAGGTACATCATGTGCATTTATAACGAAAACATGTTTAGCATCGGTTTCTACCCATTCTTGGGTAGTGGATACTGGAGCTACTGATCATGTTTGTTATACTTTGCCGGGGTTCAGGCCGACAAGGCAGCTGAAGCATGACTAGATTACCATCTCAATGGGCAGCGGAGAGCGAGTCTCAGTAGTAGCCATTGGAGATTTTACTTTATGCTTTGAAAACAATGTTTCGATTTTGAGAGATGTTTTATATGTGCCGGTTTTTTGGCGGAACTTAATTTTAGTTTCCAAGTTGTTTAGTGATGGATATTCAGTTATTTTTGATAGTGGAGTTTCAATCATTGGGAATAACGGTGTAATCTATCGTGGCAAACTGATTGACTCTCTCTATATCATTGATTGTATGCATAAATCTTCCGTGAATATTGCAAAATCTTCCAATGATAATAATTATTTAAAGAGAAAGTTTTCTTCTGATTAGGATCAAATATATCTCTGGCACTTGAGACTAGGTCACATCAATCTAAAGAGGATTAAAAGATTAACATGCGATGGGCTCTTGGATTCCTTCCAAGTGGTACCGCATTAAATCTGTGAATCTTGTATAGAGGGAAAGATGACGACCATGCCTTTTAAGGCAAGTCAGTCTCGAGCAGAGGATGTGTTGGAATTGATCCACTCCGACTTATGTGGACCAATGTCCACGCAAGCTCGTGGAGGTTATTAGTACTTCACTACATTCATTGACGATTACTCAAGATTCGGATATGACTATTTGCTTCGCCACAAGTCTGAATACTTTGAGAAATTCAAAGAGATCAGGACTGAGGTAGAAAAGAAGCTAGGTAAGACTATCAAGACACTACGATCATATCATGGTGGAGTGATAAGCTCATTATTTTACTCGCTTATCTATATTATTTTCTACTATTTTATGTAGTTTTATTGAGTTCATATATATATTATGTGCATGAGTCTATATTAGGTGGTATTATGCGCGTTTTGGTGTTTTTGTAGGGTTTCAGGCCTAAATTCACGAGAATCCGTTCCGGAAGCAGTGACGTGTAAGAGTAGCAGTGACGATTTCGTCCACAAGAGGAATTCAAGCTATTGGCACATGGCAATGGATGATGCTTTGAGTTAGCTTTCCAACGCAACTGGAATCGGGTCAATCGGAGTTCGGAGGAGAAAGATATGGCCAAAACCGTGAGACCGCGCAGGAGGGCGAAAAGCTGCGTTGACAGATGCCAACTAGCATCGATCGACGGCGACCAAGAAGGCCCGTCGATCGACGGTGATCAGCCTCGGTCGACGCGAGGTTCTCTGCTGGAGCGAAAATCTGATTAAATTCGGATTTATTCATATCTTTAGCCCTAGATTTGATAGGATACACATCCACCACTATAAATACCTATGTAAATTCGATTTTTCAAAATTCCCTAGTATGCAATCATATTTTAGAGTTTTTTAGAGTTTGGAGACTTGGGAAACACGAAACTCTTTTATTTTCTTGTATGTTCTTTACTTTTATGCAATTTAATATGTTTTCTTTTGGATTTCTATCTTCGATGAGTGGCTAGAAACCCTAGCGGGTTCTAGGGGTTGATATTATTATGGATGCATGTTAGGATTAATTAATTAGGTTCATGATTCCTGTGTTCATTCTGTAATTCTAGATTAATTCAAGGACCGAGAGGTGACGATTAATTTAGATGTCTAGCTATTGATAGAAGGACCGAGAGGTGAATATTAATAGTGGGAATAGGAATACATGATACGATCTACACTATCCAAACAGATGTACTAGATGTAGGAATTGAACTGATTTGCTTATCGGATTGACTAGTTTGATGTACTTTGAGACCGAGCGGAGATGAGTCACTAATTAGTAATCTAAGTTATATTTGCCAAACAAGGAGATATAACATCATTGCAGTATTCCACCTGTTAAATTAATTGATTCCTACATGTTATCCATTATAAGAGTTCTTCCCTAGAATCTGTGTTCTTTAATTTGCTTTCCAAAACTCCTTTAATTTTCTAGTATTGTTATCTTTATTTTCCAAACAAAACCCTGATTCTGAATTCCTCAAACAATGAATTTTAGAACCATAGCTAGTACATAGGATAATTTCCCCATACAATTCCCCTGGATCGATAACTTTAGGGTTTACAAATTTATTTGCCACTGTTATTATAATTAATCTGTTAGAAATAGCAGTGATCATGGAGATACCTCAGTGCCGAGTTCTTGCATTACTTGTCAGACAACTGGATTACATCCCAATGGACTGCACCAGGAACCCCTCTACAAAACGATGTGGTGGAAAGAAGACTCTCTTGGAAATGGTCAGGTCGATGATGAGTTATGCAAGCTTGCCGATTTTGTTTTGGGGATATGCCTTGGAAACAGCGGCCTATTTGCTTAACCTGGTACCTTCTAAATCAGTTCCTAAAATGCCTCTGGAACTCTGGTATGGGCGAAAGCCAAGTTTGAACAGAGTGAGGGTTTGGGGTTGTCCAGCATATGTGCTGACAAAGGAACCTGATAAGTTAGAAAGTAGGTGTAAGTTGATGCTGTTTGTAGGATATCCCAAGCAAACGAAAGGTGGTTACTTTTATTTTCTTGAGAATCATAAAGTGGTTGTCAGTACCAACGCAAGATTCTTGGAGGAAAAATATGTAAGAAACCACAGATCTAAGAGTGAAATTATCCTCCACGAGCTTGAGGATAAGGAAGCGATTCCATCAGGAAAGCCCAGTGTTGTGGTAAATCCACCTGTAATAGGTGAGGCAAAACCAACACTACCATCAATGCAAGGTATGGGACCAACGAGTACTGTGCCAACTAATGACACGACTCAGATGCCTCGTCGCAGTGGGAGTGTTGTCCACCAACCCAAGAGGTATATGTTCGTGGGAGAATCTTCTGACTTGATCCTGGAAAGCGGACTGAATGACACCGATCCCTGGACGTACGACGAGGCGGTATCTGATAAAGATGCAGACAAATGGCTGATTGCCATGGATTCAGAAATAGAATCCATTACGGCTATGGATGTATACCAGAAAACTGATTTGCCAGATGGCTATCGAGCCATAGGGTGCAAATGGGTATACAAAAGAAAGAAAGGAGCGAATGGTGAAATTACAGCTTTCAAAGCAAGGCCGGTGGTGAAGGGTTATAGTTAGAAAGGTGTAGACTATGACGAGACCTTCTCACCGGTAGCCATGCTTAAGTCCATTAGTATACTCCTAGCCATAGCAGTAGAGATCTGGCAGATGGATGTCAAAACCGCATTTCTAAACGGGTACCTTGAAGAAGGTAGGGACATCTATATGCAACAGCCAGAAGGTTATGTGCAGAAAGGCGAAGAACATTTGGTCTGAAAGCTAAAGAAGTCGTTGTATGGACATAATCAAGCTTCACGGTCATGGAATCTACGTTTTGATGAAGTGATTAAATCCTATGGAGTTTCATAATTTCAAACGAGAGTTGCGTGTACCGTCTATGTGTCAGCGGATGCGTGGTGTTCCTTGCACTTTATGTAGATGATATTCTCCTATTTGGCAACAATATGGAAGTTTAGTCGGGCATAAAGGGGTGGTTATCCGAACAGTTTCATATGAAGGACCTTGGGGAGACAGGATACATCTTAGGGGTAAAAGTATTGCGGGAGCGCAATAAGAGGATGCTGACCTTGTCTCAAGGGTCATATGTGGATACTGTGATTGCCCGTTTCAGCATGCAAACAACTAAGAAAGGTCTGTTACCCTTCAGACATGGCATACACCTTTCCAGAGATCAGTGTCCGGTGACACAAAAGGAGAAAGACAAGATGAGCAACGTGCCGTATGCATCGGCCGTAGGAAGTCTCATGTATGCAATGCTATGCACGAGGCCAGATATCTACTTTGTTGTAGGTATGGTAGCAAGATACCAGTCTAACCCTGGACAAGCGTATTGGACCGCCGCAAAGCACATACTCAAATACTTGAAAAGGACTAGAGACTATTGTCTCGTCTATCAGTGTGAGGAGTTGTGCCCTGTGGGTTATACTGATTCAGATTTTTAGGCAGACCGAGATGAAAAGAAGTCCACCTCTGGCTATGTGTTTACATTGGGAGGTGGGGCCATATCATGGAGGAGTGTAAAGCAGAACTGCATTGCCGACTCCACCATGGAAGCAGAATATGTGGCAGCTTCTGAAGCTTCGAAAGAAGCAGTATGGTATCGAAACTTCCTTCTGGAGTTGGACGTGATTCATAAGCTGCACAAGACCATCACGATATATTGTGATAATTCGGGAGCTGTGGCTAATTCAAAGGAACCACGAACTCACAGAGCGACAAAACACATTGAAAGGAAGTACCATATTATACGAGAAATCGTAGCAAGGGGTGATGTGCTAGTAGAGAAGATTGATACAAAAGATAATCTAGCGGATCCATTCACAAAAGCTCTGCCTCAGAAGGTCTACGAGAAGCATGTACGTAACCTTTGGTTGAGGGCAAAGCCACCCACATAGAATGATTGATGTAATAGCTAGATAAGTTTAGTGCGTTATACTCTGGAAAGCACCTGTATAATGCTTTGAGTATAAGTGGGAGATTGATGGATTTATATACTGAAAGCATTATGATTGGTATATTATGTACAAGGTCGATTGGTTAATATACTGGGAATCATAAATGTTGTATGTTCATCTCCTGTCTGAATTAACAAACATGTGTCGCAAATGCAATTATCCTCTTATCTCGTCAATAGGGAGATCATACGGTGTGTAGTAGATCACGGAAGATTGTATGGATCATTTGACTTAGCGAGATATAAATGGTTATCACAGATGAGATAGTTCTAGGATAAACTGTCGCTGTAGGCTGCAGCATATGCGGTAATAAGCATCTTATCTTGGATGGCTTGGTATGCTGGTGTGGGCCACACATTGATAAGGACCTAAGTTGAGATCGATTCTTTTATCTGACATTAAAAGAATCTATATCTCTATGGCTTGATGAGATCCTAAACCAAATGAAGGTACGAAAGTATATGCAGATTGTGTATTGATATGTGCATAAAATGACCTATATTTCGATGTTTTTGCATGCATGTTTGCATTCATTTTACTCCCATATCATATGTTTTTGTCTTCTTTATGTTTTATTTTCGCGTTTTGTGTGTTTCGGATGGTGTAGGTTAGGTTTTGAGTATTATTCAGCATTTTTGGCTTGGTTATGGAGGAAAATCGCCCGATCCGAGAGTCGAAGGCATTTTAGATCGACCGAGATGGTAGCAAAAATAGTAGGATGGATTTCAGAGGCAAATTCCGATCGATCCTGCAGAGACTGGTCGATCTGGGCTGTATAGAAGCATATTCCGGTCGATCCTACAGATTCTGGTCGATCTGTGCTGTTCAGAGAAATATTCCAGTCGATCCGTGCTGTTCAGAGGAATATTCCAATCAATCCTGATCCATTTCGGGCGATCCGAAACGGGCTGCCTGATCACTGTAATTTCTACAGATTAATTATAGAAATAGTGGCAAATAAATTTGTAAACCCTAAGGTTATCGATCCAGGGGAATGAAGCAACGAAAAATCCTAGATACTAAATCAGACGTTCTTAAAATACTGGTTACGAAAAGCAATTAAAAAGTTTTGGTTGTTTTGAAAATTGTAATACTTGCTAATGAAAATTAAACAGAAAATTAAAAGCTTTTAGATACAAATAAGAGAAGCACAGATTCCAGGGATATCTACCTATCAAGTATGAAATGTATGAATGAATCGATTAATTCCCAATTTTAATTCCTCTTCGTAGTGAAACATCAGAAAAGTATTACGAACTTCTTTGTTGGACAATTCGTAAAGTAGATTAATTAATTACCTATCTCCGCTCGGTCTCAAGATAAATTAACTAACTCCAAAGATCAACAGATTTATTCCTACAATTAATCTCCTTCAGTTACGACAAGAAATCAAATTATATTGTGAAAATCTCTTTCGATCGAAAACTATCACAGTTACGTCTCAAGTAATCAACTAGATAATCCTAAGATGTGGCCAACAAATCAGGATTATGAATAAGCACAGATTTCACAAACTACGAAGGGAAAGGGAAAATAATTCAATTAATCACAACATGCATACATTGATGGTTCGAAACTCTAGAATCTGAGAAAGGATTTAGTTACATATATTCAGAGTAAAATTCATCATAGAGAGATAAAACCTGAATTGCATAAAAACTTGGGTTGGAATGTCTTCCCACAAAACTCTGTCTTCAAACATAAACCCTAGAACTCTTGGAATCTCTAAAATCTGAAATCTGGAATAAAACATGCTTAAAACTCGATTTTACAAGGTTATTTATAGAGGTGGAGGTGTATCATATCAAATCTAGGGCTAAAGATATGAAAAATCTCGAATTCAGCCAATTTCCCGCGCCAGGAGGTCCGCGTCGATCGACGAGGCATCCCCGTCGATCGACGTGGAAATATTGACTCAACCCTTCCTGCGCGGTCTCACGGTTTTGGCCATAACTTCCTCATCCGAACTCCGATTGACCCGATTCCAGTTGCGTTGGAGAGCTAACTCAAAGCATCATCCATTGCCATGCGCCAATAGCCCGAATTCCTCTTGTGGAAAAACTCTTCACTGCTACTCTTACACATCACTGCTTTCGGAACAGTTTTCTATTGAGTTTAGGCCTAAAAACCTGCATAAACATCAAAACACACCTAAAACCACCTAATATTGACATCATGCATAAAATATATATATAAACTCAATAAATCTACATAAAATAGTATAAAAATAATATAGATAAGTGAGTGAAATAACGAGCTTATCACTGCCTTGGCAGTTTTTCATTTTCAAAGCATCACGGTCGATTCTGCACTAGACCGGACGATCCGGGGCTCTGCCAACTCATTACAAAAAGGGGGAAATCTGCATTTGTGAGGAGGTTGGACACTTTGTACATACTTGTGACGGTTTTCTCTCTCAAAAATCACTTCCCACTCACGTCCATCCATCAATTGAAGGGGATCTTCATCCAAATCTATCCAATTGATGAATAACATGAAGAATCAAGTGTAGATCAAGGCCAAGGATCCAAATTGTGGAATTTGCAGTTTTTAATATATATGTAATGGCTAAATTTTACTTTTCTATTCAATTGCACTCGATCATAGGTATGTGTAGATAAATCCTTGAGGATTTTGGTAGATTGAAACATTGAACTGAGATATTGATGCTTGGATTATTGTTTACCTTCGTTAAATTGATTGCACTCACTTTATCTTTTTCTTAAATCAGATAGTGTAGGCATTAACCAGCTATGTGTGTGATAGACACTGAAATTGCAGCCAATACGCGGATCTAGGTATTGTGAAAAGTGTTGATGCATATAGGTTTTGATCCAATCCCTGTGGGGAGATTGCCTATAAGTTGATAACCTACGGTCTATTTGGAGTGGAATTAGATGCTATAACGTAGCTGTTTGTGTGTTTAATTTCATCTACTCTTATTTCACCGGAGTAGGGGAGATAGGAAGCGTAGGATAGGTTGATCATCTTTGATTGGATTAAATGATTGTTTGCATCATTCAAGTCAATTTCATAGATTCAATGTGGATATCTTACCAATGTCCTTCATTCTTAGATTGTTGAATTCAATACCTTGAGTTTATGCTACAATTGCTTAAGAGTGTGGAAGAGATTTGTTAAATGTTGAGAAGATGCATGTCTAGATAAAGCTTTCCTAGTTAGATCTAATTTTTGCCTAGGATAAATTAACACTCAACGACTTATTTCGTACCTAGATACAATCACAACTCTTTACTACCTAGTACTCTAGCAGGTGAAGGAAGAAGGACCTGGATTTGACAAATTTTATTCTTGGGTAGCTAGGAGTTTAATTTGATTAAACTTTTAGCGAAATCAAGTTTTGGCGCCGTTGCCGGGGACTTATTAAGTAGGTTGCTAGATATTAGGGAAACTGATAGTCTAGGTGTTTGATTTTTTGTTTGTTAGATAGTTTTCTTTAGTTGATAATTGTTTTTGTTGTTGGTTTGAGATTGGAGTTTGTTGAACTTTTGTAGGAGTGCACGACCATAAGAACAAAAGAGCACTCAAGCTTAAAAGAAGGGGAAGCCGAAATGGAGATTCGAAGAGGAGATAACTCGGAGAGGCTTAATAGTCTACAAAGACAATTGGAGGAAATGAAAGCCAAAATTCTAGAGAGACAAAGAACGCGGAGGCCTATCCGAAACGTGTATGAGGAAATGTTTGAATGTAATTACCAATGGCCGGAAGAGGAAAGTGTTTATCAAATGGTGAATGTTGTAAAGGAATCTCGTGAGAATGATTGGTGGAGGAGTCAAATAGATCTCATGCAAGAAAAACTTAACTTGATGAGAAAATCAAGTAGAGAGCATGAAGCAAAGCAAGAGATGGAAGTGAAGAAAAATATGGATGAAGGGAAGAAAGAAGATGAACCGGAGAAGGAAAGAGAAGTAATACTTCAAGTTGATGAGGTAAATGAGGACATCAAGGAGCCGGTGCAAATCTTTGAATATATGGAGAAGGATGAGAGTGCGAATTGTGATGAAACCCGAGAAAATATTAGGAGATGGCAAAGAGGAGGAGGCAACCGAAGAAATCCGTGGTGAAGAGATAATGGGTGTTCATCAAGAAGAGCTCATGAAGGAAGGCACCGAGGAGACGGTGAAGATCATTGAAGGAGTGAAGAAAGGTAAAATTGAGGAGCCTTCACCTGAGGAGATTCAAACAATACCGGCATTGGCATAATTCATAGAAGAGGAAAAGCTGACAATAAGCAAAGAGTATAAGGATAGGTTTCAACGGGGAATGTTAACTTGGGAAGTAGGCAAGGTTGAGGAGAGAATGGTAAGTGCTTTGGATGAATGGATAAATGAGTTTCTTGAAGTGGGGATTCATTTGGAGAAAGACTTAAAGATCACTTCAAAGAAGGAGAACTCAATCATGCAAATTGAGTTCATCAAGACATGCACTTGGAAGGGTGAGAGAGGTATAAAGAAGATCTCCATTGACAAATAGCTTCCAAGTGAATGCCGAACAAGGGAGAAAGGTGTATTAAAAATCCACAAGATTTTTGATAATCGATGAACATGGCGAGGTCGTCCAGCTACCGACGTAAATGGAAGCGCTTGTTGGGAGGCAACCCAACCATTTCTCTTTATTTGTTTTAATTCTTGCCTAGGTAATTTTCTTAATATTTCTTGTTTGATTGTTGATCGCTTGTTTAGACATGTGCTAGGGGGAGAGTTTGGAGCGTGAGGAGTGACGAGCACCGTCTACCTATTTTTCAAACTTAGTCTCAGTTGACTAAGTTTGGGGGGATGTGCCGATTGCCGGTGTTTCGGTTTAATTTTTTCCTCTTTTACTTCATTCATCTACTTTAGTTTGTTGAATAATATTCTCCTTGATGATGGATATAGAAATTGATCTCATTTGATACGATATGATTGATATTTTTATCTTGGATTTGGATGTTGAAGAATGATATATTAATGGCATGTGGAATGTTTGGTGATGCTTGTGGAACAATGTTTGATTTATATAGATTTTGGATTGTGGAATGTTTGGCGGAAAGGTGGTTGGATGATTTGGTTATGTATCGAAGTATTAATGAGTTGGTATGATTAACTACTTCCTATTTGGTTTGGCTTGTGGAATGATGAATGGATTGGTTTGAATGGTTGTGCTAGTGGATAATTTCTAATGTTTCTTGATTGATGATTTGTGGTATGATTGGTGAAAATGAGAACTTAATGGTATGAATTATGCTCCAAGTTTGGTGGTGTTTTGTGTTTGTGTGAGTAGGTACATAAGGCAATGGAGAAGCGGTTTGATCATGGCTACCGATGGGTAACGCATTTTTTCATTTTCTCTTGCCATTTAGATTCTTAGGATTGTTTGTGTGCTTGTGTGTGTGTGATGAACCCAAAACTTGGCTTAAGATTGGACCAAGATTTACTTTGTGAAGTTTGAAGTCTACTTTAACCTATGATAGGGTGGAATCTTGTTGTCGAAGCATGTCTAAGTTTTACTATGAATTGCCGAGTTTTGTGTTTGGTTAATGCATGGACTTGACAAAAAGCTGTAAGTGTTGAGCCATGATATTGTCATATCTATTTTGTTTGAGAGAGGCGAGATTGAGAGCAAAAGATCTAGAACTTGCATCTATTCTCGATCTATTTGCATGAGTATGTGACTAGAAAATAATATTAGGCCATCGATTCCTAGTCCTACCTTACACATTGGGAGTACAAGGTGTTCATTCTGATTAATATTTGCCTTTCATATCTTTGATCCTCGTGATTGAGCTTATTGGAGAAATTTCTTTGATATTATTAGGACCAAGTTTGGGGGGAAAAGAGAATGAGGGTGAATATGGTGATGTAAGTTGGGGTGGGAATTATTTGTTATTGGTTATTGCAATTGATGAGGCATGAAAGGAAATAAATGAACATGATTGATGTAAATCCTAGAAAATAGGCACCTACATGAAAAAATGAAGGAAGGTGCCAATAAAAAAAAAGAGAAGGCACACACATGGAAAAAAATGAAGGAAGGTGCCAATGAAAAAAAAAGAGAAAGAAAAAGAGAAAAAGAAAAAGAAAAATGAAGAAAGAAAAAGAAAGAAAGATTTGAGAATGGAATAAGCCTCAAGTTTAGTGGTTGATGATAACGTTTCTAGGGGGTTCTTGGGAAATTGAGGAGTTTAGTTACTTTGGTCCAAAACCACCAACCTATTAGTTAGCCACGTTATAACCAAAGCAAAGACCTTTTTGATTCTACGAGCTAACTCATTGTAGTACAGTGGTGAGAATGGATGCAAGCCTATAGAGATTAAGCTCGATATCTTGTGATTGAGTGACTCTCATCGTCCCTAAACACGTGAGGGAGTGATTTCATTTCTTTCATCCATATTTGATGAGTGGTTTGAGTCCTTAACATTAACCATGTAACAAAGTTAGGTGATAATCTCGTTTGACTAGGACATGCTAAGATAAACAAAGATGAGCTATGAGGTATTGCACGAGGTTGAATGATTGCTTTACTTTGTTTTGATTGAGGACAATCAAAGCTTCAATTTTGGGAGATTATGATATGTGCGTAAAATGACTTATATTTCGATGTTTGTGCATGCATGTTTGCGTTCATTTTACTACCATATCATATTTTTTGTCTTCTTTTTTATGTGTTTTCGTGTTTTGTGTGTTTCACATGGTGTAGGTTAGGTTTTGAGCATTATTCAGCATTTTTGGCTTGGTTTTGGAGGAAAATCGCCCGATCCGAGAGTCAAAGGCATTTTAGATCGACCGAGATGGCAGCAAAAGCAGTAGGATGGATTTCAAAGGCAAATTCCAATCGATCATGCAGAGACCGGTCGATCTGGGCTGTTCAGAGCCATTTTCCGGTCGATCCTACATATTCCGGTCGATCTGTGCTGTTCAAAGGCATATTCTGGTCGACCCTGAAGATTTCGGTCGATCCGTGCTGTTCATAGGAATATTCCGATCAATTTTGATCCATTTTGGGCTATCCGAAACGGGTTGCCTTGGCAGTTTTTCATTTTCAAAGCATCCCGGTCGATCCTGCACCAGACCGGGCGATCCGGGGCTCTGCCAACTCATTAAAAAAGGGGGAAATTTGCATTTGTGAGGAGGTTGGACACTTTGTACATACTTGTGGCGGTTTTACTCTAAAAAATCACTTCCCATTCACATCCATCCATCAATTGAAGGGGATCTTCATCCAAATCTATCCAATTGATGAAGAACATGAAGAATCAAGTGTAGATCAATGCCAAGGATCCAAATTGGGGAATTTGCAATTTTCAATCTATATGTAATGGCTAAGTTTTACTTTTCTATTCAATTGCACTCGATCATAGGTATGTGTAGATAAATCCTTGAGAATTTCGTTAGATTGAAACATTGAATTGAGATATTGATGCTTGGATTGTTGTTTACCTCCATTCAATTGATTGCACTCACTTGATCCTTTTCTTAAATCATATAGTGTAGGCATTAACTAGCGATGTGTGTGATAGACACCAAAATTGCAGCCAATACGCGAATCTAGGTGTTGTGAAAAGTGTTGATTCATATAGGTTTTGATCCAATCCTTGTGCGGAGATTGCCTATATGTCAATAACCTACGGTCTATTTGGAGTGGAATTAGATTCTATAACGTAGTTGTTTGTGTGTTTAATTTCATCTACTCTTATTTCACCGGAGCTAAGGGAGATAGGAAGTGTAGGGTAGGTTGATCATCTTTGATTGGATTAAATGATTGTTTGCATCATTCAAGTCAATTTCATATATTCAATGTGGATATCTTACCAATGTCCTTCATTCTTAGATTGTTGAATTTAATACCGTGAGTTTATTCTACAATTGCTTAAGAGTGTGGAATTGATTTGTTAAATGTTGAGAAGATGCATTTCTGGTTAAAGCTTTCCTAGTTAGATTTACTTTTCTTCTAGGATAAATCAACACTCAACGACTTATTTCGTACATAGATACAATAGCAACTCTTCACTACCTAGTACTCTAGCAGGCGAAGGAAGAAGGACCTCGATTTTACATATTTTATTCTTGGGTAGCTAGGAGTTTAATTTGATTGAACTTTTAGCGACATCATGTATGTGGATCTGTGGGGGCCTGCAAGACAGAAACCATAGGAGGTGGTAGGTACTTTCTCTCAATTATTGATGATTTCTCGAGAAGAGTCTGGATTAGAGTGTTAAAACATACGAGTGATGTTGTACAAAGGATTAAAGACTGGTGCATTTAGGCATAAAATAAAAAGGACCTAAAGGTGAAGTGTTTAAGGTCTGATAATGGGTTAGAGTTTGTGAATGAAGAACTAAACACTTTCTGCTGGCAAAAGGGAATAAGGAGAGACACCATTGCTCCTTACAATCCACAACAAAATGGGATTGTAGAACGCATGAACTGAACCCTTCTTGAAAGGGTTAGATGTATGCTGTAGGGTTCAGGCTTAGAGAAGAGGTTTTGGGGAGAAGCTATGTCAACTGCAGCATATTTGATTGATAAATGTCCTTCCACTGTTCTAAATTTCAAACCCCAGATCAGATGTGGCGTGGAAGAGTGCAAAGTTACCCCTACTTAATACGCTTTGGATGTTTGGCTTTTGTTCACATAAAACAAGATAAACTTGATCCTAGAGCACTCAAGTGTGTGATGCTGGGTTATCCAGAAGGGACAAAAGGATATAGGCTCTGGTGTATTGAGCCAGGAAATCAGAAATTTCTCATTTCCAGAGATGTAGTGTTTGATGAAGGAAGAATGCTATGTGCATTAAACAAGAAAAAGGAAAGTCTGGAAGATGAAAAGGAACCAGAGATAGTCAGTTATGAGTGAATGGAAGATGCCAAGGAACCTGAAGATGGTCAGGAGTTAAATGAGCAAGTTCAGGGTGGTGAAGATGAACAACAGGCTGATTTGTCTAGCTATTGGTTAGCAAGATATCGAGTGGGGAGGGAGATACATCCTCCAAAGTGTTTTAGTGATGCCGATGTAATGTTTTTAAGCATAAATGTTGCAGATGAACCAAGTACATTTGAAGAGGCAATGTCAGGGAATGAAAGAGTTCGGTGGAGAAATGCTATGGAAGAAGAATATGCTTCATTAATGAAGAATAATACTTGGAAATTGGTGAGGAGGGAGAAAGGAAAGTCTTGTGTGGGCTGTAGATGGATATTCAAGAAGAAGATGGAGAATAGTAGTGAGATGCAACCAAGGTTTAAACAAAGATTGGTTGCTAAGGGCTATTCCCAAAAGGAAGGCATAGACATCCATGTCATTTTTTGACCTGTGGTTAAACATAGTTCCATAAGAATCTTATTAACCCTGGTGGTGCAGTTCAACTTGGAGTTACATAAATTAGATGTAAAGACAGTTTTCCTACATGGTGACTTACATGAAGTTATCTATATGTCATAGTGTTGGTCCCTAATCAGAGTCGTTGTTAAAGCAGCGGAAGACTACTTAGCAAATGCAGCGGAATGTTCAAGTATCTTGCACTTAGTTTCTTCTTCAAATATTTAGCTCAAGGTAGGTGTTAGATTGTTTTAGATATACTCTAGCAACTTGAGGTTGCTAGGTTTTAAATCAACAAGCAGAAACAATAAAACAGTAGTGAAAGACACAAGGTTTATAGTGGTTCGATCCTCAAAGATCTACGTCCACTCCTTAGTCGAACACTGAGAATTCACTAAAAAGATATATTCAAGTACAAGGATTCGCCGTTCTCTAGTAGCAGGTGGTGAGCTTTCGAGTCAGCCACTACAAAGCTATCCTCCGTTACTTGGATCTTTCGGTCGGCAGCTGCGGCTAAGTCAAGAGTGCACCTTCGTAAAACTTCACCTTGCTGCAATGGAAGCTTTATAGTTCCTTCCTGAACTCTCCTGGGGAGTTTTGGCAACAGCCTGTCGTAGTTAATCTCTTTTTTCAGAGATGTGGCTGCTGGATGCTTCCAAGGATGGAAGTTATCCCAACGATTGATCCTTGAATAAAGTCAAGGAATCCTCTTGAATGCAGTGTCAAATATTCAATGTTTGACACTTGCTATTGAGAGCTTTGAGATTCTCCTTGTCTCTTTAATGTGCTCTCAACCGACTACTTTCTCACTTTTTGTTCGCTTGTAAAGTTTTCTCTCGTATGAGCAGTTGTTAGTCGTAGTCGTGGGATTCAAGGGGGGGCTCTCTCTTGCTTGGACTTCTCTTTTATATCTGGAGATCCAAACTTTGAATCTCCAGACCCGTTAGACACAACTTCTCCTTTGTCGAAAAGAGCTACTTGCTTTTTCGTCCTTTCTGGCGTGGTACAGTGCCTTTTTACCTACTTCAGGAAGGCTATTCGTCCTTGGTTGTACCTTTTGTCAGAACGGTAGTATTAGCAGTGTTGCTGGATTTTTCCTTGCTTAGCATTCTCTTGGAGAATGCTGGGATCAATCTGCTAAGTACTTCGACCTTTTGACTGCTGAACTCTTCTAGCATTCTGCTTTGTATCCAACTGCTGACTCCTCAGCAATTGCGTATTCAGCACTTAGGTCTTGATTCCTTATTGCTATTGCTTCTAGCAATCTTCTGAGTAAATAGTGAATGCTGACTCCTTCAGCATTCTGCTATCTCTTTTCTTCCGACTGCTGAGTAAGTGCTCCTAGTAGTCATTTCCTCTCAGCATGTGACTACTGTCTCCTTAGCAGTCAATTCTTCTTAGCATTTGTCTGCTACCTCCTTAGCAGTCATTTCTGTCTGCTGACTTCTCTAGCAATCTTCTTGACTGCTGAGAACGTTCCTAGCATCCAGAATTTCCGAAGTCTTCGTTTCAATTGCTGAACCCTTCAGCAATCTTCCGCAAGTACTTCTAATCTATTACAACTCGAAATATTTCCTAAACAGGACTTTACACAGAGTTGCTAGACTATCTAGACTTCAACAATGATCCACCAAAATGACTAAGGCTTTGATTCAACAAAACCTTTACAATTTGATCTAAAGGGAGAGTTACAACATAAATCTAGGAATAATTTTCCAACACATAGCCACCTCGATTTATTGATGCAAGGAATGAAGATAAAGTATGTCTACTGCAAAAATCTTTATATGGATTAAAGCAGAGCCCCAGGCAATGGAACATGAAGTTTGACAGCCACATGAAGTCTATTGGTTTCAGAAGATCAAACTTTGACAGTTGTGTGTATGTGAAGAAAGGTTCTTCTAATGGTTTAATTTACCTACTGATGTATGTTGATGACATGTTATTGGCTGCAAACTTGCTGTGTGATATAGATAAGGTCAAGAAAGACTTGGAGAGGGAATTTAAAATGAAAGATCTTGGAACTGCAAGCAAGATTTTTGGGATGAGTATAGACAGGGACAGAAGGGGAAACAAATTAAAGTTGCATCAATTAGAATATGTTGTGGAAGTGCTAAAAAGGTTTGGGATGATTCAGAGCAGACCATTAAGTATTCATATAGGTATGATTGTAAAGCTATCTGAGCAGCAAAGTCCAGCAAATGCTTATGAGCAGGAAGAAATGGAAAGAGTTCCATATGTGAGTTTAGTTGGGAGCCTAATGTATCCAATGGTGGGCTCCAGACCTGATATTGCATATTCAATATCAGTTACTAGCAGATACATGGCATTCCCTGGGAAACCACACTGGATGCATTACTTGGTATCATAAGATACTTGAAAGGATCAAGTAAGTTAGGTATATGTTTTGAAAAGCAGGATACTACTCAATGAAATCCTTTAGAAGGCTTTGTTGATTCTGATTATGCAGCTAATCCTGACACAAGGGAGTCCCAATCAGGTTATATCTTCACTCTTTATGGAACTGTGATAGTGTGGAAATCAAGGATGCAGTTTGTTGTAGCCCTCTCCACAACAGAGGCAAAAGTTGATGCCATAAAAGAGGGTATTTGGTTGAAAGGAATTCTGGGGGATCTTGGAATACATTAAAGAGAAGTTCATATATATTGTGATAGCCAAAGTGATTTGTGCTTAACTAAACATCATACTTTACATGATAGGTCTAAGCACATAGACATTAAATTTCATTTTTTTAGAGACATGGTTGATAAAGTGTTGGTCCCAAATCAGAGTACGTACGATGTGCAGCGGAAGTATAAAGACAGTTATTTGCACTCTTAAAATGCAGGCAGTTCAAATTCAGCTTCACTCAGTTTTTAGGTGATAGTTATAAAAACACAGTTTTGATTAACCAACAAGTTAAGTTACCAAGTTACAGTTTTAGGTTGTTAACAGTTATACGCTTCAACACTTCTTGAAAAGTGTTGAAGGTTTCAAAGTACGATTGAGAACTGTATGAAATGCGATATAAGTAAAACTGTAAATGACACAGGATAATTATAGTGGTTCGGAGCCTTAAGTCCTACGTCCACTCTTCGAAGATTAATCCGGTAATTCACTAAGTAATGAAGATACAATCCTCAAGATCTATAACCAAATGCTATAGAAGCCACTGTCCACAGCAGAATGGAGCACTCGCCCAGGCTGTTGTTCTTCACTCCTTCTTCAGTTCCTCGAAGCCAGGTACCACCTCGAAGTCTCCTCAGAACTGGTAGTCATCGAGAATGGATTGAGGATAAACCTCCCTTCTCCTTCTCCGGTGGGTGGATGGTTCAGTTCTTCCCAGAACATAAGTTGGTCGGCTGACACCCGTGATAACCTTCTTTCCCTTATAAAGGAAGGCTACTGTGTTCTCAATCGAAAAGTAGGAACACCAAGAGAATAGACTAAGTCGGAAGACTTAATCCTCGTGAACACTAGGTTACACGGTGAATCTCAGAGATTCCTTAAGCAATAATGCCTCATGTTCAATAAATGAACCACGGAAATAATGCCGTTCGATTGAGAGATTTCAATGTGTTAGAGTTTTCAATTTGGCAGAGTGACGACTTGATTTAATTTCATGTCTAAGTGATCTTCCTTATATTTATAGTTAGAGATACGAAAATAGTCGGTAGAGACATTTCAAAGGATGTCCAATTAGGTTCCATCCTTCTCTATAAAGTAGACCTTCTTCTCTGCTTTTTCTGAACCACTGTTGTGCTTTTTGCAGGGCAGTTTGTACTTGATGTGTCATACGCTGAAAATGCTGTACGCCAGTCATAATTGAGTGTTTCCACTTCTCTTGTCATTGACTTTTTTAATGTTCTTTTATGACTGATCGGCATCTTTGTTTTTCACTTATTCCTTTGATGTGAAGCTGTCCAGATAAGAAACTGTGAGTGCCTCTCGATAGTTTCTTTATGAAAACTGTATCCACAGTTTTTCTTGATATACAATCCTTGACATTTGGAATACTGTTTGCACAGTTTTCCGCATCCGTTACTCTGCTCATTTTTTCTTATCAAGACGGCTTCTTCTTCAAAACCTGTTCCACAATTTTTGACAATTCTCTTCTCCTATACTATTACAACTCGATCATCCTATACAAGGATTACATGAGGTAATAACTCTAAGGCCTAGACTTTGGTACACAGTTTTGACACATCAAAACATCAATTTTAAAGGTGGGATTTCTACATCAACACCTAACAATTTCCCCCTTTTTGATGTTATCAAAACCATACCTCTAAGTCTATATAAGTCGGCAAGAAGATGCAGTTTATCTGAGTTTACAAATTTTATCAATCTAACACTACTCAGAACTGTGCTCCTTCTATACTCGACCTACTTTAATTGATCTTCCCCCTAAATGGGAGAGAACATTCTCGATTAATATGAATCAAATTAGAGCAATAAGAGAACATAGTGCTGATCACACTGGAACATGTGAATTCAGCTAGTCAAGAATCAAGGTAAGAGACAATGAGTAGTTGTCTTCAAACCAACAGTTTTTCACTTTTCACTAAATATATGATCGACTACAAGTACATGAAAAGTTTTAAAACTGCAGTAACAAAAGAAGACACACAAAACAACAGAAAACTTCAGAAGAGCAGAACTACTCCTTTTGCTTGTCTTGATCCTTTTCCTTTCCCTCTCCCTCTTGATTTGAGAAATCTGTGTCTTTTGGCTTTGAGGAAGTTGCGGCAGAAGTGGAGGATCCTACTTGCACATTAAGATGTGCAGCCACTTCCATGAAGAGTTTTAACTCTTGTTCTCTAGAAGCCTTTAGTGCTTCTAATTGCATTTTCATATCTTCGTCCCGCAATCTTAGCTCATTTTCTCACGTTTCAATCATTTTAAACTGCAGCTTCATCTCTTTATCTCTTCTCTCTTCCCTATTTTTGACAAAATTAAAAATAGTAAAACACCGCTGATCAATTTCTTGTCCCAGAACATTAAGGTGTATATGACGTGCGGCCACAGAGATGAGATCGGGAGACAATCTTCTTTCAAGTGTAGTCAGTGCTCTAGAGTCTCCACCAGTTTGATTCTGAGATATAGCAATAGAAGTTTCTGGTTGAGAATGGGCTTTACTGTTTCTTCCCTCTTCTTATTTTTGCTTGGCTACTGCTGCTGCAATTCTTTCCTGTCGGCAGCAACTTCTTGTTCCTTTCTAGTGGCTTCAGCAGCTACTGCTGCTTCCTCTTTTCTTCTCAGCTCAGCAGTTGCTTCTTCCTCTTGCTTTCTCTTTAGCTCAGCAGCTTCCTCTTCTTCTCGTTTCTTTTGTTCTGCCTCAATTCTCTGTTGCTCAGCTTTGTAGTTTAGTCTTTGAAGGTCTTCTTTTTTCCTTGAGAATTTTCTGAGCTTTCGAGATAGCATATACTTTGGTAGTTTTGATGCGGAATAGTCACTGAAAATGCTTTTGTAGAAACAATTTTGCTTCTCGTTGATAAATAAGCTCGACAGCTTTCTCGGTAGTTTCTACAAGAGTTATTGCTTGAGAAAGTCTGATTGCTTGAGCCAAGTTCTCTTCATCTTCTTTCCTGAGTTTTTCTTCCTCTTCTTTTCTCAATCTTTCTTCCTCTTCTTTCCTTAATCTTTCTTGCTCCTGTTTTTCTTTATTTTCGAACTGAGAGAGACGTGTCCTGAACATTTTCTCCTTTTTGTTTAATTTTTGTCAATGTTCATTCAGTTGCTCAAGGGCAGCGTGATATTCAATGATCTTTCTTCTGATGGTTTCCAGATTTGATACTTCTCTATTTATATCATTCTGCTATTGAGAGGCATTTTGATCAGTTCCCGCTTAATTCAAGAAGGGGACTTCTCTTGTTGTGCTTCTTTGGTTGATTCTTCTTCCTCTTCGGAATTTTCAGAAGCGGTCTTGCCATCCTCGGGCTGTTTTGGTCTTTGAGGCGTTGACTTCTCAGAGTTAGTTGATGAGGAGAATGTCATCCCTTCAAAGTCTACATGTTTGTCTGATGTGTAGATTCTAAGTGCCTCAAGTTGAAGATGTTCAGTATTGTGAGCAGACATGTGCTCCGAGTTCAGAGCACTCTCTGGTATTTTGGAGGATTGACAAGCTCCTTCAAGTGTAGCATTGAATTTCAGTTTCTTGGCTATTTTCCTCATTGATTTTTCATGATCCGTCTTTCTTTTCATCTTACGCTAGGGATGTTCACAGATAGTTTCTTTGCCTTTCTCAGTTTGATGTGAACCTTCTCCAGAGTTTATCTCTGTTTGTTTCCTCTTCACTCCTTTTCGCCTATGTTCATGATTTTTAGCTGAGGTGCCAGTTTTCTTAGCTTTCTTGGGATCCTCGACACTTCAAGTTGTCGGAATAGTAGCAAGGTTCTCAGACGTCTCAACATCTACTTCCTTGTCGTCAAAACTGTCATACCCTTCATCATGACCGACGTATCCACTGTCATCTCCTTTCTTCCTTTGAATCAACCGGTAAACTGGATCTTTTGGTGGAATGCAATCGGACGGTATGAGGTTTTCCCCCTCAATTTCTATTCCTAGAATGCTCTCAAGAAGATAGATAACTTTCAAATCAAAACCAACACTTGACAAAAACTTGCCATCCTTTTGGATGCCCTTATTTTTCTTCGCATTTTCCAACAATCGTCCAAAGATATACTCTGCCCAATTCCCTCCAAGGCAGTCATCAAGAACCATCATTAAAGCATATTTGGGACTGCTTAACTCAGATAAGGATCCAATGCCACAATATCTTATCCTTAGAGCTATCTCACTGAGTGTCTTATAGTATGGGTTCAGTGCAGATACCTTAGTGGCGGGTCTGCATTGTTCATTAGTTTTGTGCTTCTTCCACTTCAACCAATGAGTCTTCTGAACTTTCTTATCATCATGGAGATAGCTGGCGATGTGGACTCCTGTCTTTGGTAGATGGAGATGTTGAGCGATGAGATCAGGATAAACTCTTATATCCCTTGATGCAACATTTGTCTGGAAGAACCGATTATCTTCGTCAAATATCCCATTTGTCTGGGTTGAATTTTCAGGGACAAGAAGTCAGGAACCGCGTGAGATTTACTTTGATGAGCTTTGTAGCGATCTTTGTAGCAATCGTCATGTCTGTCGTGATAGAGGTGAAATCTTTCAAATTTAGGATTTTCTCCTTTACAACTTACGATACCCAGAACTGATGGTCAGTGAGGTCAGCTTCGTCCACTATTTGGAAAAGTTCATCTTAGGAGGTTTCCTTAGTGACTATGAAAAGTTCCGAATTATCGGAGGTGATGGTATCCCTGATCTGAGTCTTTTCTTTTGACATGATTTGGATATGGAATGTGGATTAGTTTCACGTTTTAGAGTAGAAAAACTCAGATTTCCTTGATGGATTTTACTTCCCGAGACTATGGTGTTCAAGGGTGAATATTGGAGGCGAGGACAAAAAGGGATTAAGGGATTTGGTGATTGATCGTCTGACAGAATCATAGGTTGGGATTGAATCTCCTTTTTGCATTGAGCGACTAAGATAGATACTGACGTAGGCGACTTTTCATATCATCTGGCACGCTGTTCAGTATCACATGGGAGAGTCGACGTGGCTCCGAGTGATACGCCGTTGAGGTGTCCGTATTTAATGCGACATGCAGCCAAAACCTTCATCGAATACGAAAATTCGCCCCTTTGACTAAGGCAATTTTTTTTATCCCTTAACTTCATAAAAATTGCTTACTATTTTCATAATGAAGAACTGAGCTGTTGTGTCTCTTTAGTCACCAGTCAGAACCTATTACAGGGACCTTGAAAGTTTCTTCGTGCAACTTCACTCAGTACTTGAAATCTATTCTTTAAGCTTTAATGTGACGTCTAGAAATCAGCTTCAATACTCATAAGCTCATTTTGTATGGCTCCAAGCAGTTGGTGGTCGTTGAATGCTGATTCATCTGACTCTAAACTATGAGGACTCGTATCTGGCATTTAAATGATTTGCCACTTTTTTTATTGACTCACAGAAGAGCCTTTAAATGTCCCTTTATCGAGGTCTGATTATTCATACATTGCATCTTCTTTTAGGAATCCAAAATAGATTCGATCTTCTAGAAGATGTCTACCTCATCTTCTTTTTCTTCCCCTTTTGATCTTTCAAAGGAAATGAGGAAGATTTCCATACAGAGGAACAAAATTCTGAATAAGAGGACCCTTGTTGCGCGGTACTGGAGAATTCCAGAGGTTCATAGCGGAGTGATGGAGAACTTGAGGGCACATGATCTTGAGCTCTTTGTAATAGTAACTCCTAATTCCTTCCATGCAGATGTGCTCAAGTTTGTGACTTGCAATGCCAAGGTCTCCGATGAAGAGATCTACTTCAACATCAATGGAGAGGAACTCTTCTGGTCAGCAGATCATTTTGCAGAAGTGGTGGAACATCGATTTTACATTATCCATGGAATGAGACGGCACCAGAATGGTCGACTTGGCAGGATTGGAGGATGTGGGACATTGACTTTAGTCCTATTGTGTTGAGTGTATTTCTCAAGTCACGTTACAGAATATCCTACGATGTCATCAACCAGATGATTGTCTGCAATTCTCCAGATGAAATTGGCTTTATGCCATCCGTCTGGAAGGCAATGTTGGCGTTTGAGGACCAAGCTTCGGTGGATTGGGCAGGATTCATCTTCGATCGTCTGCAGAGTGCCCTGCTGAAACTGTCTGAAGTCTCCATTCCCTATGGTATGCAGTTGAGTTGGCTCCTCGAGGAACAAATTCCATACTTGAAGGAGGGTCCATAGTATCTAATTGGATCGGACTACTACCAAACTTAGATAGATGTTCACCCCATGACTGTTTCCGGAAAAACTGAATTGATGAAATTTGCTCCTTTTCTTTTTGTATAAGTACTCAGTACCATCTTTTGCATCAATGAATGGTTTGCACTGCCTTTTATGATTAACTGCACAGACTATAATTTCGTATCTTTATCTTTTGACAACTAGATGACATACGCCTGTTACTCTTGAACTGTTGAACACATGTCCAGTTTTGACTCGCACACGGCAGTTGTCAAATACTCATTGTTAACATTTCAGATTCTGAATATTCATCATGAAATGTTGTCTTCCTGGAATGTCGTTCCATACATTTAAATGAATAGACATCGTCTCGAACGTCGCATGATTATCCCATAAATACTCCTTCTTCAAGACGCTGATAGTCGCACAAGCAACTATCTCTAATCTTCAGTTTGCTCATCGAACAATATGATTTCTGTTGGTGATATCTCCATCGATCGTAATAGGATTCTTAACAAGGTTGGATTGGAGGTCCAATATTGGGCTAATCATCGAGTGTTCAGCACAGTGATAAAAAGTTTAGATGCAAATGGTGTTGAGAAGTTTGTGACTCGGAAACCGTTCAAATTCTAAGATGACATGCTGAAGATGTTTGCCCTAAACAACCATATAGAGGAAAACGAGATCTTTGGCAACATCAACAGTCATCAAATTCGATGGTCTCCTGAGTCCTTCCACATCAATTTTGAGCTTCCTCGAGGGAATATGCCAGTCATGGACTGCTTCAAATATCAGACGGCGCCCGAATGGTCTTCTTGGTAGAGATGGATGGATGTTGATGTTGACTTCCACCCAACAGGTCGTCCAATTGGCTGAAGCCCCAATATCACTTGTCGTTCGACATCATAAATCAAATGATCGCTGCTTATCCTATGTCGGACATGAATTTTTCTCCTCCAGTTTGGAAGGCTATGATGGCCTTTGTTGAAGAGGAGGAGGTCGACTGGGCCTCCTATGTATTCGACCAGGTGCGGGAAGCTTTCCAATTTCTCCCCGACATCCCAATTCCCTATGGGATGCAGCTGAGCTGGCTTCTGGAGCAGGAGATTTCGTCTCTTGTTCAAAGTTGGACCAACATCAAGGACTCAGAATTCTATCCTCCAGGGCATCGTCTCCCTTGTTGATTTATCCTTTCTTTTATACTCCTTTTGTACATTTTTTATTTTTCTGTTGATGTAATGTACTTGTTCTTATGAATAAAACGGAGACACTCTTTTGTTTCAATCATGAGTGAATTTGTGAAAACTTCACTTTCTTGACTGGACATGTCACACAATTTATTTTGATACAGCTAGTGACCTTGCAGTGTCTAATCTCCTTTCCAAGAAATTAATCGTGAGATCTGGGAGATTGTGATCGTATCTCCATGATTTGACTATGAACTGAGGCTATACACTTTTCTTTCTGTCTTATTTGCCTTCATATCCATTTAGAAGTGATGCGACGTAGTGGTTGGCATTTAATTCTAACTCATCGATCGTCGCATAGAGATCTCCAATAAATACCTTGTCACTAAGTAATATTTGTCACCTCAAATCAGTACAAGCTTCTTTGCTCCATGAAATATCATTAGAGAAAATGGATCATTTACCTAGCATTGTGAACGATCTTGCGAAAATCTCCATTCAAAGGAACAGTATCCTGGATATAGGTGGGTTCTGGCGGCAGAACTGGAAAACTATCGACATTTTCAATTAGGTGATGGAGAAACTACAGGCCAATGGTCTTGAGACCTTTGTGTCCAACGAGCCTCATGTAGGGTTTTTTCCGTGAACCGAATCACCAAAACCAATTTGAACCGGATCGATTTATGGTTATTGCACATAATTAAAATTCACAAAACCCTAGCATGCTCCTATGAATTTAATACAAAGATTTGTGGATTTAGGGTTTACCGTAACTCCGTCGAGTCTGAACCGATCTTTCGCGTTTGAATTCCAAAACTCAATTCAACCACGCGATTCGAATTTATCTGCGGAAGTAGAAATTAGAAATCTAATTTCTAAGAATAAATTTGAAATCAAATAAAAAGAAGAAGAAAGAAATCTGTTCTCCAGATCAGATCTTCAGGGTTGTGTCCCAATGCTGTTCAGATCTACTACTAGTGAGGACTCCGTAGATATGTATTCTGAGCAGGACCAGAATCGGAATTCTCCTCCCTCTACCCAAAATCGGCGCCTCCTCTCTCTCACTAGGGCTTAGTGTGTATCAACTGTGTTACAACTTATGAGAGAGAGCTGTCTATTTATAGACCTAGGGTTGTAAACACTAATGGGTCATTTTGGGCTCAATTCAGCATATTTAATTGGGCCAGACCTGGGACCTAATGAAAATAATAAAGTGGGCCTATAAATTAATTAATTCCCATGTCCACAACCCAGGACATAATTAATTAATTAATATTAATTCTTTTTCACCACAAAATTAATACTGACCTACCCCTTTATTACCACGTTATGAGAACGGGCTGCATTAATTGAGAATCCCCATATTTAAGGTTACCGGACATCCATTAATTAATCGGAGCCTCTGACAAGCTCTAACTACAATTAATTAATATCTTATTATTCCTAAGTAGTACCACTCTATCCTTATCACTCGTGCCTGAACTTAATCAGCCTGCAGGACTTTGGCACGATGAATGTCATTGAGCTCCTCAGGGAATGTCCCCATCCTATTACTCGGATATGGTTACCTAATCCCAGTCTCAGGCGGTACTACACGAACTAATGTTTCCCAAGATGTGGATATACGAGCACGTTACTAAGGCTCTCCACCATGGCAAGTCAAAGCAACAGTAAACTCGTGTAAACCCCTGAACCTTCGTTAGGGTTTGGACTCAATCAATATAATGATATCTTGTATTCACTGATGTCAGACAGACGAATACATCTCACTGCGGTCCATCAATACGCCACATCAGCGTACCAGCATGTCAAGTAACCAAGACAGACTTCTTAATCAATACATCGCCCCTCGATACGATTTCTCGTATGATATGGTACTTTCTCTCTATGTGTTTGCTTGCCCTGTGAGACCGCGGTTCCTTTGAATTTGCCACTGCACCAGAGTTATCACAATAAATTGTGATGCTCCTCGGCAAACTCGGGATCATGCCCAACTCTAAAAGGTAGTTCCGGAGCCACACCCCCTCTTTCGAGGCATCGGAGGCGGCGACATATTCCATCTCCATGGTGGAGTCAGCAATGCATTTCTGCTTTGAGCTCCTCTAAGATACAACTCCACCTTCCAGGGTAAACACATATCCTGAGGTCGATTTCTTCTCATCCTGGTCACCTTGGAAATCCGAGTCTGTATAACCTACAGGGCAGAAATTCCTAGTTCTTTTCAAATACTTGAGGATGTGCTTTATAGCAGTCCAGTGCGCCTGTCCAGGGTTAGACTGATATCTTGCTACCATGCCAACGGCATAACAGATATCTGACCTGGTACACAAACATCGCATACATGAGACTACCTTCCGCCGAAGCGTATGGTACAAGACTCATCTCGTCTTTCTCCCGCTGTGTTTTAGGACACTGCCCACCAGAAAGACGAACGCCATGTCTGAAAGGTAGTAAGCCTTTCTTGGCGAGTTGCATGCTGAACCGGGCTATCACAGTATCCACATAGGATGCCTGGGATAAGCTCAACAATCTTCTCTTTCGATCTCGTAAGACCTTAATCCCAAGAATGTAGCCAGCTTCTCCCAGATCCTTCATTTGGAACTGTTCGGATAACCAAACCTTGATTTCGGACATCACTCCCTCGTTGTTTCCAAATAGGAGTATGTCATCAACGTATAGTGCAAGGAAGACCACGCTCCCACTGACATAAAGTCGGTAAACACAACTTTCGTTTTCCACTGTGCAAATCCATAGGATTTAATCACATTGTTGAAACGTAAGTTCCACGACCTTGAAGCTTGCTTAAGTCCATACAAGGACTTCCTAAGCTTCCAGACAAGATGTTCTTCGCCCTTGCTTATGTAACCCTCGGGTTGCTGCATATAGATGTCCCTACCTTCTTCAAGGAAACCGTTTAGAAAAGCGGTTTTCACATCCATCTGCCAGATCTCGAGGTCCATATGCGCAGCTATGGCAAAGAGTATCCGGATGGATTTGAGCATGGCTACAGGTGAAAAGGTTTCGTCAAAGTCAATGCCCTCTTTTTGACTATAACCCTTTGCCACCAGCCTGGCTTTAAAAGCCGTGATCTTTCCATCCGCCCCTTTCTTTTTCTTGTATACCCATTTGCACCCTATGGCCCTAAAGCCATCCGGCAAATCAGTTTTCTGGTATACATCCATAGCAGTTATGGATTCAATTTCAGAATCCATGGCGACACGCCATTTGGCAACATCCTTGTCTTGCACTGCCTCTTCGTAAGTCAGTGGGTTAGAGTCCTCTTGTCCGTCTTTCGGGCTCAAGTCCGAAGACTCACCCACGAACATGTACCTTTCCGGCTGGAAAATAACTCTCCCACTACGACGAGGCATCGGTGCCGTGTCAGTAGTAGGTGCAGTGACTTGTGGTCCTGCACCTTGCACTGAAGAACGTGTCTATGGTGCTGTACCTCTCACAGGTGCAACCACATCTACACGTTCCCCTTCCCTTGGAATTTCATTCTCATTCTCAATTTCTTGAAGAACGATATCACTCCTTGACCTGTGATTACTCACATACTCGTCCTCCAAGAATCTAGCGTTGGTGCTAACAACGACTCTTTGACTCTCAGGACAGTAAAATTAACCACCTTTCGTTTGCCTGGGATACCCTATTAACAGCATTACTTTTGACCTGCTTTCTAACTTATCAGGTTCCTTAGACAGTACGTGGGCCGGACACCCCCATACTCTAAACTTGGACAAACTAGGTTTGCAACCAAGCAAGAGCTCAGAAAGCGTCTTAGGAACTGATTTAGAAGGCACCACATTAAGCACGTAAGCTGTTGTTTCCAATGCTTAGCCCCAAAACGAAATTGGTAAGTTTGCATAACTCATCATTTATCTCACCATCTCTAGGAGAGTCCTATTTCTTCTTTCAGCTACACCGTTTTGCTGGGGAGTACCCGGTGCAGTCCACTGGGATGTAATCCCATTTTCTGACAAATACTGCAGGAACTCGTTACCGAGGTATTCGCCACCGCGGTCAGATCGCAGCCACTTGATAGTTTTCCCGACCTTCTTTTCTACCTCAGCCTTGAACTCTTTGAATTTCTCAAAGCATTCAGACTTGTAACGAAGCAGGTAAACGTATCCGTACCTTGAGTAGTCGTCAATGAAAGTGACGAAGTACTTGTACCCTCCACGAGCCTGTGTGACATCGGTCCACATAAGTCAGAATGGATCAATTCCAACATTTCCTCTGCTCGAGACTGACTAGCCTTGAAAGGCCTAGTTGACATCTTGCCCTCAATGCAGGATTCGCAGACTTGATAAGGTACAGCCCGGACTAGGTCCAATGTACCGTCATCTGCAAGTCTTTAAATTCGCTTCAAGCTGATGTGACCCAGTCTCAAGTGCCAGAGATATGTAAGATCCTCATCAGAAGAAGTAAGTTTTCTCTTTCTAGGATTATCAATTACAGATGAATTACATGCAATACTTAAGGACAAATTTGATCAAAGCAACATAGAGATTGTAAATCAACATACCATAATGGATAACATTGTTATTACCAATGATAAAATCATAAATAACAAATATCTATAAAAGTTGATGAAATTTGTCCTGCCGATAAACCACGGCCCACAAATAAGTTCTCAAATGTACTTTTATTCATCAAAAACATAAGGAAAAGAAAACTCCATGAAGCTCCGTCATAAAACGTTGTCTTCATCCAGTTTGGCATCTTCTTGCCATCACTCACCAGCCTTGTCGGCATGGTCCCCTGCAAAGTACAACAACATGATCAACAAGTCAGCGCTTACAGCTCTTAGAAGAGCAACGCCGCACTCTAATCATGCTTCAGTTATACATGCAAATGGCATACCTTGTCTAGCCTTGTGGGCCTGACAATCTTTCCTCCAATGTCCTTTCTTACCACACCTGAAAACATTTGTCCCTCGAAGTTTTCCCCATAGGCTTATTAACAAATCCCACGTCCTTCGCAGTTTCCTTTCCAGCCTCTTCTTAATCGCTTCTTTTGGCTTCATACTTTTCGATACAACAGAGTGATTACCAGAAGTAGCTAAGGCAGCCTTCTAAGAATTCTTAACCGAATCCGCTACCATCAAGTCATTGAGTAACTCCTTAAGAGTATACTCCCTCTCGTTCATGACAACAATCAGTCTGAAACACTCAAAGGATTTGGGTAGAGAGTTCAGTATGATATCGACCTTAGCCTCAACCTCGATACCTCCACTGTGCACAGTTAGCTCATCCATGAGGTGAGTCATGGAAACTACGTGCTCTCTCACTCGTTGTAATAGTCTACCTCCTCTTGCGAGGATTCAGTAGTGGGCACTTATAGGACAAAGTACTTGTAGAACGAACAAGTGTTCTTCCGCAATCAGGATGTATTCAAGGTTGCGTTTCCATTCCAGGAAGTTTGGACCAGTTAGAGGATTTTGTGCGAGAATATTGATGACACTAGACATAGACATATCCGAAACAATAAAATCTTAAATAAGAACATACATGTTGAACTTCGAAAACAAATGCATTGAAAACCTTTTAATAAATCAAATACAAATGTTTTCCACTAATTGCCCAAGAGTTCCCACCGCAAGCTACACTCGTAGACAATTACGATGTCACCCTCAACCAGAACTGCGGGTTTTAAGCCCCAATCCATTTAATTTCACTACCATGTCAGGATGCTTTTGACACTAGAAATTAATAATTAGTGAAAACCTTAGACCAAGCCATCTCTCAAGAACAGGGATGCAATTCTTGCATTATATTCTAAGATGCTTCTAAGCAATTAACCACAAATTTAACTCCGGCCAAAAGAGACAGTTTAGCATGGCACGTAACCATACCGCACAACCCTTAAAGGTTTTGTTATCTATAATTTAAATCAATCCTAGAATACTTGTGAAAGAGGTCTATGCAAGCTACACTCGTAGACGTTTACGCAAAGTCCTCCCACTATTCACATGATTTAAATTGTTTGTCTTGAAATCCCAACAACCGTACCCATGCACCTCTAGGAACTAGTAAGCTACACTCGTAGACGTTTACTAGAACGAGAGATACACTTACAGCCTAGGACCGCTTTGTGGAGGTCTATTGATTTTAATTAAAAAATCTGCTAAGTATTTTTCTTTTAAAAGGTTTCTTTATGCGCACACATAATTTCCTTGTTATTATATTTTCCAAATTTTTGTATGTAATTAAACAAGCCCAAAAATTCCCAAAATATAATCCAACAAAAGAAATTAATCACATAAGCATGCTTGAAAAGCTGTAAATAACAAAAGCGATAAAACATGCTTTTCCTATTATCTACTCATGCTTAATTGCGCACATAAATAAATCACATATAATACGAGGACAAATAAGGCAAACAAAAATTCCTCGTGGCCCCAAAAATAGAAAAAAAAAATTCTATCTATTACAATTTGAATTTTTAAATTAATTTGGATAAATCCAAATCTTTTTCAAATCTTCCAAATCTTCAAGGGTCTTCAAATCTGGATACACCAAATCTTTTGGATTTTTAGGCCTTTGTGATCTGATGATTTGCCCTAACCCTAATGCAAACCCTAAGGTTTACACAGGATTGTGCAAAGCACCAATATACGAGCCACCGCGACGTGACAGCAGCAGCCGACGATAGCCGCAGCCACCGCCGACCACCGCTCGCCGCCGCCAGGCCGCCGCCGCGCGCTGCCGTGCCTCGCGCCTTTCGCCCGCACGCTGCTGCGCCCGCGCCTGCGCCTGCACGCAGGCCGCGCGCCGTGGGTGCGGCCCGCACTCGCAGTGCGCTCGCTGCACGCCCCGGCCGCGCGCCCCCTGCCGTCGCTCGCCGTGTCTCCGTTGGCCCTGCGTCGGCTCTGTCTTCGTTCTTCGTCCTCGACCCGTCCTTACAAAATTTGAAAAATAATACAGAAATCTATTCGATTACAATTTTCCAAATCTACACTAATCACGAATTTTCTCGTGATTTTACAAAAATAATTCAGCCCTACACGGATAAACCACCGCGGGCTGAATCAACGGGTTGCCACGAGGAACAAAAACCAAACATCCAATAAATAATAAATTCATACATGCATATTGAATTCAATTATGAACAACAGAGCCATAAATCAGAAACCTCGCTCTGATACCAATTAAAGGGTTTTTCCGTGAACCGAATCACCAAAACCAATTTGAACCGGATCGATTTATGGTTATTGCACATAATTAAAATGCACAAAACCCTAGCATGCTCCTATGAATTTAATACAAAGATTTGTTAATTTAGGGTTTACCGTAACTCCGTCGAGTCTGAACCGATCTTTTGCGTTCGAATTCCAAATCTAAATTCAACCACGCGATTCGAATTTATCTGCGGAAGTAGAAATTAGAAATCTAATTTCTAAGAATAAATTCGAAATCAAATAAAAAGAAGAAGAAAGAAATATGTTCTCCAGATCAGATCTTCAGGGTTGTGTCCAAATGTTGTTCAGATCTACTACTGGTGAGGACTCCGTAAATCTGTATTCTGAGCAGGACCAGAATCGGAATTCTCCTCCCTTTACCCAAAATCGGTGCCTCCTCTCTCTCACTATGGTTTAGTGTGTTTCAACTGTGTTACAACTTATGAGAGAGAGCTGTCTATTTATAGACCTAGGGTTGTAAACCCTAATGGGCCATTTTGGGCTCAATTCAGCATATTTAAATGGGCCAGACCTGGGACCTAATGCAAATAATAAAGTGGGCCTATAAATTAATTAATTCCCATGTCCACAACCCAGGACATAATTAATTAATTAATATTAATTCTCTTTCACCACAGAATTAATACTGACCTACCCCTTTATTACCACGTTATGAGAACGGGCTGCATTAATTGAGAATCCCCATATTTAAGGTTACCGGACATCCATTAATTAATCGGAGCCTCTGACAAGCTCTAACTACAATTAATTAATATCTTATAATTCCTGAGTAGTACCACTCAAACCTTATCACTCGTGCCTGAACTTAATCAGCCTCGAGGACTTTGGCACGATGAATGTTATTGAGCTCCTCAGGGAATGTCCCCATCCTATTACACGGATACGGTTACCTAAACCCGGTCTCAGGCGGTACTACACGAACTGTTGTTACCCAAGATGTGGATATACGAGCACGTTACTTAGGCTCTCCACCATGGCAAGTCAAAGCAACAGTCAATCCGTGCAAACCCCTGAACCTTCGTTAGGGTTTGGACTCAATCAATATAACGAGATCTTGTATTCGCTGATGTCAAACAGATGAATACATCTCACTGCGGTCCATCAATACGCCACCTCAGCGTACCAGCATGTCAAGTAACCAAGACAGACTACTTATCCCGACAATGCCGCAGCCATCCCGACAGACGTATCCTCATACGCTGTCTCGATTGTGATCAGGTTTATGTCTCACTTGGTCAAGTGATCATACTGTCTTCTACGATCTACAACACACCGTATGATCGTCCCTATCGGTGAGACAAGAGGATACCAATTTTCATACATGTACGATTTTTAACAGATAGGAGAAATAAATCGTTGTATACTCATTATAATAAATGCTTTTAGTATACAAAACCCATCACCTCATTCCTTCCACAAGGATTTACTGAAGGTAGTCGGCTGACTATCTAGCTGACGAATTCGGGCTTAGACACAATGGGATCCTGGTCAAGGACTATCTCAGGGATGACACAATGCCTGAGTGGTCAGCGTAGCAGCGGTGGAGGGTAGCGGAATTCAGGTTCCATCCAACTGTGAATGTTGATTTCCTCAAGCCACGCTATAGAGCGACTTTTGACATAATTAGCCAGATGGTAACTAGAGACACCCTTTTGGACACAGACTTTTCACCGCTATTATGGAAAGCAATGATGGCATTTGAGGATCAGGCTTAAGTAAACTGAGCTGCTTTCATCTTTAACTGCCTGATGATGGCCTTTCTTAGTCTTCCTGAAATCCCCATCCCATACGGCATGCAACTGGGTTGGCTTATTGAAAAGAGGATTCCTCTCTTTACTGAAGATAGATCCAAACTAGTTGCCATCAATTACTACCCACCAAGAAGTATATCCACCCGCTTTCTGTAAATGTAGATTTCTTGTGTTTTGCTTGAATATTGTATCCTCCCTTTTACTTAATGAATGAAGTAGTCGTTTTCCCTTTGACTTAAACATTGAGAAAGTATTTCCACAAAGAAAACTTTTCTAAATAATAACCTTGTCTAATTTACATTAGTTCGACAGTTGTGTACTATTTAGTTTTCATCTCCTTCTTTTGATATTTCATCAAACTCTAGAAGACCTAGTTTGATGCATAACTCATTAGATCGAGCCTCAGGTAGCGATTTGGTGAAGATGTCCGCTAGCTGGTCTTCAGTTCTAATATATTCCACCGAGATATCCTCCTTCTCCACGTGATCTCAGATGAAATGATGATGAATATCAATGTGTTTCGTCCTAAAGTGTAGAACTGGATTCTTCGAAATAAACATTGCACTGTTGTTGTCACAGTAAATAGGAACACATCTAGTGTCTATTTCATAATCCTTGAGCAGCTGCTTTATCCATAGCACTTGAGCAAAACCGCTGGCTGCTGCCACATATTTAGCTTCAGTGGTTGACGTAGCCATGGAATGTTGCTTCTTGTTGAACCAGCTAATTAGTTTATGGCCTAAAAATTGACAGGTTCCACTTGTGCTCTTTCTGTTAATTCTGCAGCCTCTAAAATTTGAATCAGAGAAACCATTCAGCATGATTCCATCAGATTTGGGATACCAGATACCTAAAGATTCAGTCTTCTTAAGGTATCTCACAATTCTCTTAGCTGCTTCCATGTGAGACTTCTTTAGATTCACCTGGAATCTTGCACATACTCCCACAACATAAGATATATCGGTTTTACTGGCAGTAAGATACAGTAGTGACCCAATAATCCCTCTATAAGCAGTCGGATCGATCGGTTCTCCTTCTTCATCAAGAGTGATCTGAGAATTGGTGCTCATAGGAATCCTTAGATCTTCGTCTTCTCCGGACATAATTTGTTGATTAAGTCTTGAGTATACTTCTTCTGACTTATGAAAATCCCTTCGTCAGACTGATCAATTTGCAAACCAAGAAAATATTTCATCTTGCCCATCATACTCATTTGGAATTTATTCTGCATCAACTGGGCAACATTTTAACATAACTTGGTGTTTTTGCTGCTGAATATGATGTCGTCTACATAGATTTGAACAAGTAGGATGTCCTCTCCATCCTTTATCTTGAATAAGGTTTGGTCGATCGCACCTTTTTCAAATCTATTCTTGAGCTAAAACTGTGAGAGATTTTCATATCATGCTCTAAGTGCTTGCTTCAATCCATACAAAGCTTTCCGTAGTTTGTAGACTTTGTTTCCTTGCTCGAAACCTGGGGGCTGTTTGACATAGAATTCTTCATTTAATTTGAGGCTCTGAGGATGTGGCTATTTCCTTTCGCCCTCAGAGATAGTGCTAAGACATGGCTCACCAATTTGCCACCAGGACCTGTCACCACTTGGAATGAATTAGCGGAGACTTTCTTGCTAAAATACTTCCCTCCAACCAGAAATGCTCGATGTAGGAATGCTATCATGGTGTTTAGATAGGAAGATGAATCTGTGAGTGAGGCATGTGAGAGATTTAAAGAGCTGCTGAGAAGGTGCCCAAATCATGGAATCCCTTACTGTATACAGATGGAGATCTTCTACAATGGGTTGACTGGGAGTTCAAGAATGATGATTGATGTCACTGCAGGAGGATCCCTGCTGGATAAAACATACAATGAGGCATGTGAGATTCTGGACAAGGTAGCTGCTAACAACTACTACTGGGCAAACTCTAGAGCAGCAACCATTTCTATTCCAAAGGTTGCAGGGTATTGGAAATTGATCCTATGAAGGCTCTCACTGATGGAGGCTTTAGGAGAAACCATGAAGAATATTGAGAAGAACACCAATCAGGCTATGGTCACAACACTACCAACAGTATCTGCAATGGCCTTAAGTTGCATCTACTGTGGAGAAGGTCACAAATTTGAGGAGTGCCCTTCAAATCCAGCTTCTATTTGTTACATGGGAAATAGGAATCAACAATGTCAAGGAAGTAATAATCCTTACTCTAACACTTACAATGCAGGATGGAGGAATCATCCCAATTTCTCCTGGTCAGGGCAAGGAAATCAAAATGCTGCAGCACGGGAACAACATAACTTTTTCAAAAAAGGGAGTTTTAATCAACAGTCAGTTAATCAGCAGCAAAGTTTGGAGGCACCACCTCCAAAACCTAAGAAGACTATGGACGACATGATGAAGGAGTTTATGGCTAAGAATGAAATGAGGATAAAGAGCCAAGCATCTGTTTTGAGAAATCTGGAAGTTCAAATGGGACAATTGGCTAATGATATCAGGAATAGGCCACAAGGAAGCTTACCCAGCAACACAGAGAACCCTAGAGGGGGAAATGAGCAGAGCAAGGTAGTAACCTTAAGGAGTGGAAAACAGTTTGAAGAGAGACAAGCTGATACATCTCAGCAGAAAGAAATGGAGTCTCTTGAGGAGAGAGATCAAATTGAATTTGGAGTACTGGGAGAAGAAAAAGCTCCTATTAAAGAGGTTTATCTCCCAGTTAATGAGGAATTGGTGGCTCAGGAGAAAGAAGCTGAAGTTCCTGAGGGTAATCTACTCAACAGTAAGAGAAAGTCTTTGGAGGATGACTATAATCCCCCCCCCCCCAGCCACCATTTCCTGTTAGATTCAAAAAACAAAAGGAAGAGGAGCAGTTTAAAAAGTTTCTGGACATGCTCAATCAAATTCACATTAATGTGCCTTTGGTGGAAGCATTGGAACAAATGCCTACTTATGTTAAGTTTCTGAAGGACATTCTGACTAAGAAGAAAAGACTAAAGGAGTTTGAGACAGTATCCTTGTTTGAAGTGGTAAGTGGGCCTTTGAGATGGCAGATCCCAGCAAAGTTAAAGGATCCAGGGAGCTTTACCAGTCCTTGTTCAATTGGTGGAAGGGATGTAGGAAGAGCACTATGTGACTTGGAAGCCAGTGTGAATTTGATGCCATTGTCATTCTTTAAGAAGCTGGGCATAGGAGGAGCAAGGCCAACAACTATTACATTGCAGCTTGCAGACAGATCCACTGTGCATCCAGAGGGGAAGATTGAGGATGTGTTAGTTAGAGTAGATAAGTTTATCTTCCCAGCAGACTTCATTATTATGGTTTATGAAGTAGATAGAGAAGTACCTATCATTTTGAGAAGACCTTTCCTAGCCACAGGCAGAACTTTGATTGATGTGGAGAAAGGGGAATTAATCATGAGAGTGCATGAAGAACAGGCTACTTTTAACCCGTATAATACTATGAAGTTACTAGGTGATTCAGTGAATTGTTTTACAATTTGTATTTTGGAACCAGTAGTGGAGGAATTTACTGCAAGTATTCAAAAAGAAGAGTTTGAGACTGAGGGAGAATTTGAAGAAGATGTTGTAGCATGGGTAGAGCATGGCGCAAAGTTTGGGGGGTACAAACCCATCTTTGAATTGTTAGATCTTATGAGCAGGGAACAAAAAGAACCAAAGTCTTCCCTTGAAGAACCTCCTGAGCTGGTGCTCAAACCATTGCCAGATCACCTGAAATATGTGTATTTAGGAGAAGCAGATACCCTACCTGTGATAATCGCTTCTAATTTAAAGGAAGAGTAAGAACAGAGACTAATGGAGATGCTTAAGAAGCACAAGCAGGCAATAGGATGGACAATATCATATATGAAGGGAATCAGCCCCACCATATGTATGCATAAGATATTGCTGGAAGATGGGAGCAAAAACTTAATACAGCCACAGACGAGGCTTAATCCCAACATGAAAGAAGTTGTGAAAAAGTAGATAATCAAATGGTTTGATGCAGGAATCATATTTCCCATTTCAGATAGCTCATGGGTGAGTCCAATTCAGTGTGTGCCCAAAAAAGGGTGAGTAACTGTTGTGCGGAATGAGAAGAAGGAGATGATAGCTACAAGGACAGGAACTAGGTGGAGGACTTGCATAGATTACAGGAAATTAAATGATGCCACCAGGAAGGATCACTTCCCACTACCTTTTGTAGATCAGATGTTGGACAGGTTGGCTGGTCAGGATTATTATTACTTCTTGGATGGGTATTCTGGGTACCATCAGATTGCAATAGCCCCAGAGCATCAAGGATTGACTACATTTACATGTCCTTATGTGACCTTTGCATTTAGAAGGATGCCATTTGGCCTTTGCAATGCTCCAGCAACTTTCCAGCGCTGCATGATTGCAATATTCTCTTAGATGATTGAGAATGGACTAGAAGTGTTTATAGACGACTTCTGAGTGTTTGGAAAGGATTTCAACACCTGTTTGGGAAATCTAGAAAAGGTTTTGCAACTTTGTGAGAAGTCACAGCTGGTTCTGAACTGGGAGAAATGTTGTTTCATGGTACAAAAAGGAGTGGTTCTAGGACATAAGAATTCAAGCAAAGGCATTGAGGTGGATCCTGCAAAAACTGAAGTCATAGACAAGATGCCAGTTCCAAATTCAGTGAAAGCAGTTAGAAGCTTCCTGGGCCATGCTGGTTTTTACAGAATGTTTATCAAGGATTTTTCCATGATAGCCAAGCCATATTCAGAACTGCTAGAGCAAGACAAAAAATTCAATTTTAGTGATGAGTGTATGAAGGCTTTCACCAAGTTGAAGGCTGCACTAGTAACAACTCCTGTGATGCAGCCTCCAAATTGGAATGAACCTTTTGAGCTTATGTGCGATGCAAGAAACTTTGTTGTGGGAGCAGTTTTGGGGACATAAAAAGGATATAATTTTTAGATCCATCTATTTTTCTAGCAAAACCATGGATGGGGCTCAAAGAAATTACACTACCACAGAGAAGGAATTGCTAGCAGTAGTGTTTGTTTTTGACAAGTTCAAATACTATCTGGTTGGAGCCAAGGTGATCATATTCACAGATCATTCTGCAATCAAGTACTTAATGGCTAAGAAAGATGCAAAGCCAAGGCTGATCAGATAGATACTTTTATTGCAAGACTTTGACTTGGAAATCAAAGACAGAAAAGGAACAGAAAATCAAGTTGTTGATCACTTGTCAAGATTGGAGAATCCATTTGGAGTGGATGACACAATTCAGATAAATGATAACTTTCCAGATGAGTAGCTTATGGCATGCAAGGAGGATGCACCTTGGTTTGCAGATTTTGCAAACTATCTGGCAACAGGCAGAAAACCATATGGTTTGCATGGGCAGCAACTTAATAAATTTCTACATGATGCCAAATTCTATTATTGGGATGATCCAACACTGTTTAGGATGGGACCTGATCAGATCTTCAGAAAGTGTGTACCTAAATACATGATTCCTTACATTCTAAGTGAATGCCATGCTTCAGCATATGGAGGACATTTTGGTGGTCAAAGGACAACAGCTAAAGTGTTGTAGTCAGGATTTTATTGGCCAAGAATTTTTAAAGATGCATTTGAATTTGTCAAGAATTATGACAGATGCCAAAGAGTGGAAAATCTACCAGCCAAGAATGCTATGCCCCTAAACAACATTGTGGAAGTGGAATTATTTGATGTATGGGGAATGGATTTCATGGGGCCATTCCCAGCTTCTTTTGGAAATGAGTATATTCTGTTAGCTGTTGACTATGTATCTAGGTGGGTGGAAGCTTGTTCATACGCCCACAATGATGCTGCCACTGTTATAAAATTTCTGCACAAGAATATTTTTACAAGGTTTGGAACTCCAAAGGCAATAATCAGTGATGGGGGAACTCATTTCATTAACAAGAGTCTGTCTGCTATGCTGGCTAAATACAACATCAACCACAAGGTCTCAACAGCATACCACCCACAAATAAATGGGCTAGTTGAGTTATCAAAAAGGGAAGTCATGAGTGTGCTGGAAAAGGTGGTGAACACCACAAGGAAAGAATGGCCCAAACACTTGGATGATTCATTGTGGGCTTACAGGACAACCTACAAAACACCATTGGGGATGTCTACTTACAGAATTGTCTTTGGTAAGGCCTGCCACCTGCCTTTAGAGATGGAGCACAAAGCAT
>JAPKLW010001412.1:186202-197032 GCA_026898455.1 Plectranthus barbatus | reverse complement strand
AAAAAATAATATAGTCAATTCCGAAATCAAGCTGAAAAAGACGAAATCAAGCTGAAAATGCCGAACTCAAGCTGGAAAATGCCGAAATCAAGCTGAGGATATATTCCCTAATATTTTATTGGTTTATTATTAATTTTTAAATGAAACCATAAATTTTTAATAATAAAAAAACAATTCTGTTAGGGTTTACACATAAACCGAAAAAATTGATTGGTGGACTAAGACATATATGACAGACAAAGTACAATTGGGCTATTTTGTGTAGTTTTTCATAAGGGTGACTATTTTGTGCATGTAGTTATAAAATTTGGCTAGTTAAAATTATTTCCTCATAAATTAATTATTTTGAACCCGATTTGAGTCCAGATCAATGAGCTGACCCACAAACCAATGAATTTAGCATCAACCTCGCTCGATGTAGATCTGATCTAGTCATTTATGTTTTGGTTCGACACTTTTTAACCTTAACCCATATTTTCGTTCAATTGACGAGTATCAAGCTAAATTGATATTCTTATATTTATATACATTTCAAGACAAAAACAAAAGTATTACAATCACGAGTGAACAAAATTTGGTTGAAATGAGTTAAACTAAATTAATTAGTTCAATCTAAAAATAAGAATTTCCACTAATTGATTTAAAAAGAGAAACCCCTTAACTATATCCCAAAGATAACTCAAATAGGAAATTATATCTTAGTTTTTATTAGGGGTATTCGCGGTCCAGTTTGGAAGAAAAATCTCGATCAAACCAATAGATACGGTTTAAAAAATTTTGAAACCAAACCGGCTAAACTGTATAAAAAATGGTTTGATCAGGCCGGTTTGATGGTTTGAAATTAAATATGTTTCAACTTTCAACAATCTACAAGAATTTGAAGAAAACTAGGGCCTAATACAAATACTGTCCCAGGACACTCGCAACGTATTCCTTTTTGGTCCGTCCCAGGACACTTGCAACATTTCCTTTTTTGGAAAGTTTTAATTAATTAATCACCCACTAACCCTACTAAACCTACTCCACTATCTCTCTCCTAATCCTACTCCACTATCTCTCCTAATCACTTTTTCTTAATCTCCGCGTACGGTCAAACGTCTCAAGAGACCTGGGACGGAGGGAGTAATTGATTTCTATTATTTAATTTATTAGATAAAATATTTCAATTAAAAATGGTGTTAATTTTGTATACAGTCATTCAATAAATATCACATCTTAATTGTTGATGTTTGATTTGTACGAATACGAGGCCTGAGAATTTTGCAATCCAGTAATAGGAAACCGCAAGAAATAACTGAAAACAATGTAACCAATTTATGATTGAACAGTAATAAAAAGTAAAGAAAAAGTAATGAATAATAGATATCGATTAAAGCTCACAATGGTAGGACAAACGAAATAAGAACAATGCTAAAGTAAATAAAAGAAAAAACCGATCAAGACCGGCACTAGCGAGCTAATCAAGGAATCCCTTTTGAGATTGCGGACGGGCACAATTACGAGTAAGTTACAGAATAGGTGTAAGTTAGTAATAGATAGGTAAATCTTAGGACTATTTATAGAACCTAGAAGAGGGCTAGGGTTTCCAGAGCGCGCCTCCAAGTTGTTGTGGGTAGTTCGCTGTTGAGGCCTAGGAAATTGTCGCGCTTTTATCTGGACCTTATTTGACCGTTGTGCGGCTCTTCTAGCGTGGTTCTTTGCTAGTCAACCTACTCTTGGGTTGAACTACTATCCCTAACCAGCGGCTCGCTATTGAACTATCTCTAACCTGGGCCGGGTCGCCTTAGGTAGGCCTCACGGCCTAATGTACTTCAATTTCGGCCTAATTAATTCGTAGCCCCAATATTTATTATGTGAATTTTTTATTTTACAAAACAAAATCATTTGTTTTCATGTTTTTGTTTACCTCCCCTCAATGTATTTTCCTAGTAGTAAAAAATTAGGATATGATTCCCACATTGAACTTGGATTGAGATAGAAAAAAATTACAATTCCAAGAAATAGTCTGATAAACAACTTACACTATAAAATTGATATTTTTTGGTTGAACCCGATCTTAAAATATTTGTAGATATGAGATCGAGGTTTCGAAATAATAACATAGGTGGTAAGTATGTCTTTGGAAACATTATTGTTTGGAAAATAATATGTGCAATATAGAAGCAATAGCTACAATATTAATAGAAAATAACACATAAATAAAAAATGACAATTATTTGATCATCCAATTCACATATACCAAGTTAGAATATATTATTGATGAGGAGAAAAAGAGAAATATAAACTACAATGTACCTATATTGCAAATAAGCCTAATTATTGGTGCATTTCAAAATACATCATAAACCCTTTATTTATTGGCCATGATAGCTATATTTTTCCGCACATAACCAATGTGGGACAGAGGCAAAATGCAAAAGTCACCACAACTCAACCACCTCTCACCTGTAGACTGAAATCATCTATCTATCTCCATTGTCGTATGGTAGTGCTAAGCCCTCGTTTTCAAGTTCCGAGGCAGGTTCAAGTCATGCAAAACTTCAACTTTTCCACATTCACAAACTTTGTAAACATATCCGCGGGGTTATTGATTCCGTCAACCTTCTCCAACCATAACACTTCGTCTCCAACAAATGGCAATTGTAATATACTTCTGTTGGTCCCGAGATCACAATTTTGTACACGCAATGGATATTTTACAGGAAAATTTGCACTCACAAACTGTGTGGTACTCATCAGTTTGTGTCTCTAAAATCTTATGATTAGCGATATCGAAATTAAATTCAGGTTTCACATATTCTTAAACACTTAGGTAGTGTTGAGTTTTAAATCCTTACGAAAAATAAATAAAATGGTAAATGCACAAGGATTTATAGAGGTTTGGACACAAGAGCCCTACGTCCTCTCTTCAGACCTTAAGTTTGGAATACACTAAGTAGTGGAGTACAAAGGTTCTCACAATCTATCGCAAGCTAATGAATATCAGCGTCCACCAGTCCACCTGCTCACTCGCTCAAGCTGTTGCGTCCTCCGCCTCGCAGATTTGAAGTGTGGGCACACCACACAACCTCCGTCTCTGGAACTTGGGAACTTTAAGGTTCTTCCCAGAACTGTCGATCTTTTTGGCTTGACGCCTGTAAGAATTACAGCGTGGAGAAAAGTTGCGACTGTTGTGTTCTTACTTGGAGAGTAAAAACACCCAAGAAATAACTTGTGTTCTCATGTCCAAGATGGCACACGGTAAGCTATGGAATAGCCTCGAACGTATGATGGCTTTGAGCACTTTTGAGTGTTCGGTTAGTGTAAGAAATTCCAGTAGGATTGTAAATCGTCTAAACATCGAAACTTCTCCTTCTGGGGACACTTTGTCTATTTATAGACGAAGTGTGAGAAGTTTGAATTTGTAGCCGTTGAGCGATAGTTTGGTTGATGTTCAATTGGCGCCTCTCTTCTATGAAGGACAGGTTGCTTTTGCAGAAAGTTTGCACCTACTTCTGCTTTTCTGACACTGGATGTCAACATTGTATGGTGTATCAGAATGGCTATACTAGTCAGTTCGAGGAATCGAAACTGGTCCAACACTTGGATCTTCAGACTTTAAGTAATTTCCATTCTTAAAGTTTAGCCTTTAAGTGGATTCCTCCTGACTTGTTATCTTTGTCTCCGTGCGCGAGAGTGATAAGCGTGAGTGAAACTTGTTTCATGGCGTCAACCAATTTTCTTCATGCGAGTCCTCCAAACTAGTACAAAGGATAATCAGTTTCTTCTATCACCATGTAAGATCAAACTGGAGGATTTCTAGTTTGTCTTGATCAGCTCTATAACAACTCAATTGACATCCTATACAGGATATTACATATTTTGCACAAATTTGAGCTAATATAGAGACATTCTAGACTGGTGGTTTCTATATTGTTTAACACATCAAAACATAATAACAATGTAGGAATGCTTCCCAACATTTTCCCCTTTTTGATGTTGTTAAAACCACCACTAAACTGGTAAAGTATTAGCTTTTTGAGTATACAAAGGATATTCTAATAAGATCTAATACTCAAAAACTGATATCATTACAAAGAATATCCTTATGATCTAATATTTCTTGTGGGTGATGTTGAAGCCATTTAGGTCGATGAAGTTTGCTAACTTCAATTGGTTGTACGAACAATTCTAGAGTGATACTTCTAGTGACTGGCACATCTGATAGATGGAAATCTTCTGGCATGTCTAATTTGCTAAAACTGGTTCTTGGTCAGAAGCAGGTTCTTCTTAAATTTGCTCTTCATCAGCTTAAGAACCTTTAGAAAATGGGATGATGACATCATCAATTTCTATATGGCCAGTTTCAATATCACCATTTCCTAATTCGCCAGTAGGTCTTCATGATCGGCCAGTGACGTCTAGGGGTGAAAATAGGTCAGGCTGCCCGACAGGGTCCTACGGCCCGGCCTACCTAATGCCTTGTTAGGCCTAGCCTATCTCATAAAAAGGCTAGGTTTAGGCTTTTTTAAAACCCTATATAATTAAACAGGCTCAAGCTCAGACTTTCAATCAGACCTTTCAAGTCTAACAGGTTGACCTACTTAAATAATATATTATACAATTATTTATTGTATTGATTATTTAAATTTAAATTTTAACATTTATTCTACTAATTGATATTGAATGCACACAAATAGTATTACATCACTAAAATTGAATATATTTTTTACTTTTGTCTTCTTATAATATTTCATAACTCGCATAAATAGACTCTTTTACTAGATGTTCATATCATTTTAATATACCTTCATACATAAACTTATTATTTTGGTTATTAGAACAAATTATTTTTAATTCCAAAAAATATAGTAAATATTATTCATATAAAATAAATAAAAACAAACAATCAAGAATCTTTATTTATAAAATTAAATAATTTATTTATAATTTAAAACTAAATATATATTTTAAATTATAAAATAAGCTTAAATAGGCCTGGATAGTTAATAGGCCAGGCTCAGGCCTATTGAGTTTTTCGCAGGTCCAGGACTACCGAACCAAAGTCTAGCCTGGTCCGACTTATTTTCACCCCTAGTGTCGTCTCTAAAATCTTTTCTTCTGGATCTTCTTCTTCAAGTATGAACACTCCACGTTAAATTCCCCCTAGATTTGTGCTCTTTTATTCAAGGAAATGGAATTCAAGGCCTCAACAAGTTCATTAGCATCACCGGCCATCTCAACTTCTTGCTCACCAACCGAGAAAATTGTTGTGAATATGATTCACTCATAGATCCAATCAGAGCAATCGGTTCAAGATTGGAATTTCTAAGCCCGATTGTCCATTGACATCATTGATCTCACGAACATCCTCAACCAGTTCTTTCATGGTTTTGCGCACTAAGGTATCTTCATAAAAAATTACATTGCATGTTATAGAGCACAAAACCTGGTAAGTAGTCGTTTGATTTGCTTTCCTGAATATTTCCACAAGCTCGGTGGTCTTAATAAATATCCTATATCCCTTGTGAGAAAGGTGCCCATATCCCAGGAGACACATTCATCAGCTTTGGGAAAAAATATTTAACTTCGACTTCCTATTATTGTGAATATAACATGGACAACCAAAAGCAGGAAGATGAGGTAAAGGAGGCTTACGACCATGATGGACCTCGTAGGGGGTTTTGTTTAGCCGACTGTTGAGTCCACTTCTGTTCTATGTGTAGAATGCTGTGATTACGGCTTCTCCCAATATCTTTTGCTCAAACTGGTCTCATCCAGCATAGTCCACACAGCTTCTTTGAGAGTTCTATTTCTTTTTTCTGCTAGGTCATTTTTTTGTGGAGTCCTTAGAGCAGATTTCTCATTCACAATACCAATTTCAGCACAGAAATCCATAAGCAGGCCATTGCAGAACTTGGTGTCGTTGTCTAATTTAATCCTTTTAACCGTGACTCCTCTTTTATTTTGGACGAGAATGAATAATTCTAAATGTGTCATCTTCAATTCGTTCTTTTTCTTGAAAAGCCTCACCAACATATATCTCGAGTAGTCGTCCACAACTACAAAAGCGTACCTTTTTTCCTCCGATTGTGGGTGGAGTTACCAGTCCGAACAAATCCATGTGCAAAAGTTCCAAAACTCGTTCTGTGCTCGCACTAACTGGCTTTCCCAGTTGGCAGACTCTGCATATGCCTTCTTTCTTGAAGATGCACTTGGGTAAACCTTTTAGTAACTCATTTTTTGCTAAGTTATTGATTATGTTCAAATTCAGATGACTAAGCCTCTTTTGCCACAACCAGATTGACTCTCCTTGATAAGCTCGTATTTTTCCTCACTTATCGCTTTGTTTTCTTTAATATATTATGCATTTACATTAGTTTTTAGTTAATAATTGAGCATGAACTATTTATAGGGGATATTATGCTTGTTGTACTCAGTTTTGTAGGTATTTGAGGCTAAAAATGAGCAAAAGGTGAAAAGAGCCGAGTTACACAGAGTTGCTGCTTTGATTGTCACACGATAAGTCAACCAAGTTGGAAGACGTGCCAAAATCCTGAAGCATGACCTCTGTGTCGATCGACGTGGTGCATGTCGATCGATACGGAGGTCGGATGTCGATCGAGAGGCAAGAACAGAAGAAGGCTCGACATATGCATGTATGTCGCTCGACATAAAAGCTCGTAAAGGAAAAAGATGCCCAGTTTGGAGACTTGTGATATTTTAGCCCATTGTCTTTGAAGATCAAATTCCTCCCCTATAAATAGGACTTAATTAGCTAGAAAATAGTGTTCTTTAATCTTTAATTTTATGCTTTTACTTTATTTCTTAGCATTTAGTTTTAAGCATTACACTATATAATTTTATTGTTGCAATTGGATTCAAGTATTTTCAAGGTTCCTATTTCTTTAATGAATCAAGTAAGTTCTTTTATGGTTCTTGCAATGTGTGTTTTTAATATAATAGGCTAGAAACCCTAACAGGTTCTAGGGTTTTCACCATCCTCCTTAGCATGTTTTAATTCGATTAATTACAAACCCTAATTAATTGGTTCAAATTATATGGTTTTCATTCCAAAATCTATTTTCAATTGAAAGATCGAGAGATGAAAATTGATTTAGGTTTATAATTATTAATTTGAGATCGAGAGGAGATTATTAATAACAGTAAAATATAATTTGATACAATTATTTTCAGTCCTAAAAAGAAGATTCGATTGTAGGGTTTTAAATCTGTATTTTTATTGAGATTGACTAGTTTGTGTTCTTGAGACCGAGAGGTAAAACTCGCTTTCTAGTAATCTAGGTTTTAATTGCCTAACCAAAGAATTGATTCCAAAATATCAGATTTTCCACCAAAATATTGATTTGGGTTTGGATTGATTGTTATGCATGTTAATTGGATTGGTTGAATTCCCTAAGATATGTGCTTTTATTTATTCAATTTTTTCTCAAAGTTATTTTCTGATTTAAAAACAAAACTCTCTCTCAATTTTGGATTTCTCAAATAGCGAATAGATAAACTATGCCCAATACATGAAATAATGTCGTCGCACTATCCCTGGGGGTTTTGACATTCCTTTGGGTTATAAATTTATTTGCATCGCTCTATTATAATAAATCTATTTAATTTTAACAGCGATCAAATTGGCTTAGTTGCCGGGGATAGTCAGATTTTATTTTATTATTGGAATGTTTTGATATTTTCTGGCTTGAGTTTTTAATTTCGGTCCGCGTGCGTGTGTGTGAAATTTTTTCTTCTATTTCGATCGACAGAGCCTCTAACGATTGATACAGAAGCAGCTTTCGTGTTGATCGATAGCCACCCTATCGGTCGACATAGAGACTGATTCTCTGCAATTGTCTCTTTTTTCAGGTGCATGAACACAAGAGCAAAATGATAGAAGCTTGAAGCCTTTAACCCAGAGATAGAAGCCACCTGTAGGAGAAACAAAAGTAAAGCAAAGGTGATGGAAAAGGAAAACCAGACAGAGATGGAAAATCCACCAGAAGCACCACTTCAAAACATGACTCTCAAGGAGCAAAGATAGTTCCGACAGCTCTAAGAGCAACTCCAAGCCGCACAGGCGATCCGAGCAGAGCAAGGTGCGAGACTGGCAGCAATGAACAATGGAGGGAACCCCGAAAGATAAATTATAGTGCCACAGAGGTCCGTCCTAGACCGCTTCTTGCCGCAGAGAGAGGAGCCATGATTCCAAGTTGGCATTGATTCCAACAACTTCGAGCTAAAGACCGACCTGATTCAGATGGTTCAGCAAAACCAGTTTTCATGGAAGGCAATTGAAGACCCGTACGCCCATCTTAGCCAGTTCATTGAGGTGTGCAATACAGTGAAGCAGAATGGAGTGCCCTAAGACACCATCCGGATGTGCTTATTTTTTCTTCTCTCAGGGATGAGGCCCAGTCATGGTTTGCTAGTTTTGACAAGAGCAGGATCCGCACATGGGAGCAGCTGCGAGCAGAGTTCCTCACAAATTACTTTCCTCCCACTCAAGAGAAAGTCTGACATCACTCACTTCTATCAGAAGTACGATGAGACCTTGTACGAGGCTTGGAAGAGGTACAAGGAACTGTTGAGAATCTACCCCGGGCATGGTATTGATCTTGAGATGCAGGTCTGCCACTTTTATGAGGGACTGACCCCTCACATGAAAGAGCTAGAGGATGCTTCGGCTGGAGGCATTCTCATGAAGAAAAGTGGAATGCAACTACTTGCAGACATGGCCTTGAACAACCACCAATGGCCTACTGAAAGGTAGAAAGCAGTGAAGGCAGTTACCACCACTCCAGAGATTGATGTGGTTGCAATGGTCAAGAAGCTTCGAGAGGAGTTCACAAATTTGGAGGCCGGTTGATAAGTTAGGATTTTCACTAACTTATCTTATAGTTCTTTGACTGATTTTGTGATGTTTAGATCATTTTCTTACTTGTTTTTGAGCATGAATTAGATTTTGTACCTGGAATGCCGTGTTTGATGAACCATGCAGGTTTCTAGTCGAAAAACCGAAGGAATTAGGCCCAGTATTTGAGCAAGTTTACTCGATCGAAGAAGCAGAAAGGCTTCATCGACCGAGTCCATCCAGCATCGAGCGAGGAAGGAGTTTTGGCCTCTTCGACCGAGTCACATCCCACTCGACCGAGGAAGAAGTTGGCAGCTACTCGATCGAGCGAGATCAGCACCGCTCGAAGTCCATGCGGGAAACCTGATTCTGTTTGGATTTGGAAGATTGATTCATATCTAAATCCTAGTCCTGCTAGATATATCTTTCCACAACTATAAATATATGTAATTTTCGGAATTAGAGGAGGAGTCGAAAAGATAAACCAGAGAGCAATTATTATTTTGAGAGTTTTAAGGATTTCTAGGGTTTTATGTTTTTGAAGACAAGCTTCTACGAGAAGACTTTGTGGATTTTTCAGTTTTATGCATTCCAGGTTGTATTTTTCTTTGATGAATACTACTATGAATATGTGTAACTAAATTCCATCTCAGATTCTAGGGTTTCAAACTATTCTTGTATACATGTTTTGATTAATTGAATTATTTTCCCTTTCCCTTCGTAGTTTGTGAAATCTGTGCTTATTCTAAATCTTGATTTGCTGATCACTTATTAGGATTTTCTAGTTGATTACTTGAGACGTAACTGTAATAGTTTTCAATCGAAAGAGATTTTCACAATACAATTTGATTTCTTGTCGTAACTGAAGGAGATTAATTGTAGGAATAAATCTGTAGATCTGTAGGAGTTAGTTGATTTATCTTGAGACCGAGAGGAGATAGGTAATTGACTAATCTACTTTGCGAATTTTCAGACCAAGAAGTTCGTAATACTTTTCTGATGTTTCACTGCGAAGAGGAATTAAATTTGGGAATTAATCAATTTATTCATACATGCTATACTTGATAGGAAGAATTCCCTAGGATCTGTGTTTCTCATATTTGATTTCAAAAGCAATTTAATTTTCTGTTTATTTTACGTCTTCAAAGAATTCCGATTTTAAAATACCAAAACCTTTATTTGATTTTCCTAACCAGTAATTTCAAGAACTAATGGTTTAGTATTTCAGGGTTTTTCGTTATTTCTTCCCTGTGGGTTCGATAGCCTTCGGGTTTACAAATTTATTTGCCACTGTTCTATAATTAATCTGTTAGAAATATCAGTGATTAAATTGGCGCCGTTGCCGGGGAAGATTAGAATTAACCTTACTATTAAATCTGTGATTGAAATATTGCCTAAGGCTGTAAAATTTTGTTTTTTCTGAAGTTTCCTAAATTTTTGATTTTAACTTCGACCGAGGCCAACTGAACTCGACCGAGGAAGCCTCTGCAGCTTACTCGATCGAGTGACAAGTTCCCTCGATCGAAGTGTTTGCAATTTTGTTTTTTTTTTTTTCGATTCAGAATTTCAATTCGTGTTTTATTTATTTTCTCACTACCTCCTTTGCTGTACAGGTAGTGCATGAGTACAAGAGCCAGAGGAAAAGATCCACTTTATTATTATCCGGACATTGAAGCTACTTGCAGAAAAATCCGAAGAAACAAGCGTGCTCAGGAAAGTTCAAGCAGTCACACAATGGAAGAAGCCATGCAGAACCGGTACAAACCTCGGTTCAAGGAGACAGATTTCAAGATTGGCATCAATGCCAATAACTTCGAACTGAAGACAGGATTGGTGCAGATGGTACAACAAAACTGTTGGTCCCGGTTTTTCAGAGTATAAACGTTACGCAGCGGAAATAATAATAAGTTAATTGTTTTCTTGCACGCTACTTACACACAGCAAACAACTGGCAACTGGTCAGCTGGTGCTGGTTACTCAGTACGCAGCTG